>LFMI01000585.1:0-13182 GCA_001050175.1 Trichoderma parareesei | reverse complement strand
AAAAAAAAAAAAAAAAAAAAAAAAAAAAAAAAAAAAAAAAAAAAAGAAACAGGCGATGGCATCACTGCAATGAGCATTCCCGGCATTCCGACGGTCGTCCCGGCGTTTGTACCATGTTTGTAATAACTCGAATGAGAGGGCAGTTTCGTTACGGACAAGGGCTTGGGTCTTGGTAGATGATAGTAGATAGGTATTTTCTTGTTCGATATCCAAACAAGCAAACAAGCACAAAAAAAAATCACGATTGTACACGATGGATTGTGGAGATGCTTCGCCTTGCGTTCAAGTCGATGACGGTCAATTCTGGCAAAATTGGTAGGGTAGGTGAGCTGAAGGCATACATAGTCTTGCGCCTGTGATATATATATGTATATAAGTGAGAAACGCGCCAACATGTACTCCAAATACGACAAACAGAAACAATCTTGCATCATATAATCATGCAAGATGAACAAGGTGGGCAAAAATCGTCCCATCAAATACAAATCTTAACCCGCCGCCTGCTTCACCTTCTCCTCCGTCTGCGGCGGCTCATCGACAAACTCGGGCACGACCTCGTCCTGCAAGAAGCCCGGCACAGCACCGCTGCCATACTCCTGCTCCAGCTCGGCCTCCATGCCCAGGGCCTCGAGCTCGGCATCGAGCTCGGCCTCGTCGACCTCGTCGGGGATATCGTACCCCCTGGCCAGGCTCTCCTGGATCTCGTTGCCGACGTCCAGCAGGTCCGCCATCTCGTCCTGCAGGCGCTCAATCTTGTCAATGTCAATCTTGCCGTACTGCTTGCGCAGCTCCTTGTTGGTCGTCTTCATGGCGTCGACCTGGGTCATGACGTTCTTGAGGTTATCCTGCATGGTCTGCGCCTGCTCCATGTTCCAGACCTGGGCCTCGAGCTTGTCCTTTTCGGCCTCGTAGGCCTTGCGCCGCTGGAGCACCTTGAGGGCCTTTTGCTTGATGGCCTGCTTGCCGGGGCCGTCGCGCATCTTGGAGAGCTTCTCCTGGTAGGCGGAGAGCTCGCCGTTGAGGGCCTTGAGCTTGGTGTCGATGGAGGCGATGCGGGTGTCGATGTTGGTGATGGCGCCGGTGAGGGTGGGTTTGGGGCCCGAGGGCTTGGAGCCGAAGAGGCGGTTCATTTTTTTTCTTTCTTTCCCTTGTCTTTTGTTATATGATTCCCTCCTCTTTACTTGGTATGGGAGTGTCGGTGGTTATCGGTGGGAAAGGGGGGAGGCGAGATGGCGAGGCTGACGATGGGAATGCGATGCGATGCGATGGTAGGCGACGCTGAGGGGATGACGTTGGGACAGTGACAGTGACGAGGCTTTGGGGAGGGAGGGATTTAGAGGCCCCACTGGCGCATTTCTGCAAGGCTGAGCTTGGGCCAGACCGCGTGATAAGTCAGCAGGACTTATATAGATGGCCTCGGATATTGTATGAAAAGACACCACAAGCTGCTTCAAATTGTTGATGGAGACTCAATGCGAATGCCAAGGCAAGGACCTCATGGCTGTGAGCACTTTATCTACGTCATAAATACTGTTTGATAGTATGTGCACAAATGTTTGCATGACGCTTGTTTCACTGCATGTCTCAATACATGTACCCTTTGCACGCCACTCGCTGTAAATTTAGAGCACAGAGCGGGATCTACAGCTAAGGTAGTCGCCGAAGCAAAAAATAGCAGCATCAGCTCGTCCATCCGCTGCTAGGTATCTGATGGGCATTGTGCATGTATACTGTACAGTAGAAGTAGAGTGAAAGAGCATTTCGACCTAGGCATTGAGTCCTCGGTTCATCATCTTCTCACCTATTCTTGTCATATCATGTCGGGCTGTGTCAAAGTCACTTCTTCTTCACTTTACGCGTCACGCTTTAATGAACAAATGCCCCTCCACTGTATTCACTGCCCTGTTAGGCCTAGCCACGCCCCGCGCTTACCTGTTCGGGCCCAAAGTAAACAATCCTCGAGCTTCCCAATCCCGAAATTTGGCAGTTGAAGCTCGAGCCGCGCTTCACGCACGCACATGAAAGGCACGCGACTCCAATTCCGCAGTCTTGCACCGAACGCGTCTCCGCGTGGGGTGACGGTCAATTCACTTGAGCTTTCGATTTTATCGCTTTTTTCCATTTTCTTTTCTTTTTTTCTTGAATTATATACTCTCCATTCATTACCTGTTTCCCTGCCCATGTCCCGCTAACCTCCCACTTCTCCCACCTCTCTTTCACCTCTCCAGCATTCCGCCCTTCTCAAAACCACGAATTCCTCCCACCTTTCATTCTCGAACCCTGGCACGAGAAGACCCAGCCGTTCTGCGCAATGGACGGCACGACAAGCCCCCAATGGGGAAGCGGGCACAGGCCCGGATCAAGGTAAGACGCCGCCTCGACCTGCGCTGCGGTATCGCGACTGGCGGCGCGGGACGACCTCTGGGAAGCGGCTCGTGGGCTAATGAGTCGCGCAGCAGCAACTCTCTGCCAGCGTCGTTTGTGACGTATTTCCCAGTGGCCCAGGAGGCCGAGACAACAACGTACGTGGACTCTTCGGTCTCTCTTCGAGCGACGATTTCCCTTCCTTGCCATCACGACGACAATTGCTGACGTGCTTTCTGGAGGGACAGTTCATGGGCAGACATGCTGGGCGGCCCAAAGCCCACGACGATTCCGCGCGCCTGGTGCCGCGTCCCTGTCGCCGCCGGCCCTGCGACTCTTCGCAAGGGCGCCACCATCATGAAGCGGGTCGGCCGGTCCGCTGATATGCGCGTGGTGAGGCAGCAGCAGGCGATGGCAGCCCAGGTCGCTGCGCAGGCCGAGGTCGTCCCAGAGCTCGACCAGACACAGCCGGCGAGCCGTCGTCGCCTCAACTCGTTTGTGCCGCCGGCAGAGGACGCCGTGTTGGAGCTGAGCGGAGAGCCTCTCTCGAGAGCAGAGATGGCCAGCACTATCATGCGCGCCAAGGGTATGTTGTTTGTTTCTGCTGTCCGACTTGAGCTGGCCTTGGGCTAACCATTTGCTGCAGTGGACGTCGCAAACTGCTTCCTGCACGAGGAGTACTTCGACCTTTCAGACCAGAGAAGCCTCTCCAAGAAGAGCACATATTCCAAAAAGGTCGTCCCTTTGAAGCGACGTTTCGTCGATTATTCTTCAATCAACTTCGAGTACGCCAGCGGTGGAAATGGCGGCACCATCTACAGCGAGCTTCATCCCATACTCTCCAAGGCTGTCCAGACCGGCGTCAAGGAAATCGACGTCAACATGGCATCCATCACAGAGGCTGGAGTCCACCTGCGATCCATTCGCCGCCGCAACCCCCGAGTCCTCCTCGCTGCCAGCGGCATCCCCGAACTATCAGACATTGCCGACGCTACCGAGTCGAGCATCCTCACTCTGGAGCCCAACGAATCCATGTCAGACGCCAAGTCGCCCACGAAGCGCGCTTCTACTCAGTCTCCCAGCCCTACCAAGAGCAACAAGAGCTTCCGCAAGAGGCTCAGCGACACGATTGTTCGGCTGTTGCCCGGTTCTTCCTCACGTGCCGAGCCCTCTCCCTCTCCCATCAAGCCGGCTTCTCCCCCGCCACCCAGCAAGGACGGTTCGCCCCGCCAGAGAACACCCTCGATTACGATTCCCAAGAGCCCCAGTGCCCGCAGATCATCTTCCCCCGTGTCGGCAAACTCTACCCCTGGAATCATTCGCTGGACCACCAGGTCACCCAAGGAGTCACCCTTTTCTCGCTGGCGACCCAAACGCAAGTCGGAGCCAACGCCTGCTCTCGCGCCACTGTCTTCTCCTTCTCGCGAAGAGCCCGACCCGTCCTTCTCCGATATTTCGATGGTCGACAGCTCCATCATGGCAGGATCTCCCGTCCTCTACTCTCGCCCCAGGGCCCCTACCCCTTCTAAGTGGAGCGGTTTAAGGCCTTCGACTCCTGGCCGAGCGTCCTCTCCCGCCGCCTTTACTACGCCTCTCGATGAAAGAGCCTCTTTGGACTTGGTGAGGTCGCTGCCCGAGTGGATGCAACATAGCCAGTCATCGTCCACAGTCAGACCATACGACCCAGCGCACATTGATTTCCAACCCGCCTCTCCCTCCTTTAGCGGTTCTGTGCCGTGGGTTAACAACCCGGCCGACGCACCCGAGAGTGAGCGCACCAGTATTGTCAGGCGGCGCAAGAGTGAGCCACTGTTTAGGAACATGCTCAAGTCTCAGAACGCGCGCCGAATCTCATTCTCACCCCAAAAGTCTTTCGGAGCTCAAGAGTCGAGTGGAATCCTGCCCACCATCGAAGAGCCCGCCTCCCCCAGTCGAGACATCCGCTCCCAGTCGCCCGAGCATTCTCAAGCTTCTGTATACTTCAGTGCCTCTTCTGCTCAGACCAACCCTCTCCATAACGCCGCGTCTGAACGCACCGACCCTGAACAAGCTGAAGACATGGATCTCAGCGACCTCTCCCGTCAGTACACGAGGAGGATGCAGGAGACTTGCACGCGGCTGGCTGCTCCCCAAGGTGAGGATAACGTCTTCGTCGAGGATATGCACCGCCCTGAAAGCATCTTTGGCGCTCCGGCTATCGTGACTCCTGCGGGCGCAATCAAGCAGCTTTCCAGCCTCGCACAGAACGCATGCCACGGCAACGCCGGCGTCAAGGTTGTCGAGTCTGATGGGCGCCTCTGGGTTCGGTTTAAGCTGCCGCCCAGCTACGCCCAGCTGTTTCCCAAGAACCAATTGGACGAGTCGTCGCCATCTGAAATGGCACCGTCGGCACCCGATGCCACTGTTTACCGCTTCGTCAAGAAATACCCGCACGATGAGGGACCTGATGTCCAAGCCAATGACGAGACGCTTGTTGTTTCCGACTTCAGCGTGTCCTCTGCCCAGCCAGCCTCGTCGCCGCCCGTTCCTGACAACGACGAAAACGTGGATCCTCGTGCCCCAGCCAACGACGAGACTCTTATTGTTTCCGACTTCGATGCTTCCTCCATCAAGCCCCCTTCGTCATCGCCGTCTCGTGAAGACTCTTCTGCCCGCGCCAATGACGAGACCCTGATCGTCTCCGATTTCGACACTTCTTCCGCCAGGCCGGCCGAGTCATCTCCCTCAAAGAACGAAGAAGGCAGCCCTGCCCCTCCCGGCTACACGGAGGCGTCTCCGGCAAAGCCCTCCCAGTCTGGCCATGGTTGGGACAGTTCCTCCTCTCTCTCCGAGCTGGAGCGAACACCCGACCTGGACAAGGCCGCCGAGTCAAGGATCGCCGAGTCAAGGATCGCCGGCATGGTCGCTGCCGTCCACTGCACCGCCGCACCCACTCTCAGTTCCTCGTTCACCCCGGTGAACCAGACCAGTGCTCACACGAGTTCGTCGGGCAGCGCGAACCGTGACACAGAGTCCGAGGCCAATGTCCGCAATCACGACTCTCCGGAGCGTGATTACCTGCGCGACTTCATCAGACGTTCGCGACCCCGGTCGCGACGTCCCTCGTCAACTGAGAGCGGCTCCCCCGTCGCCCAGGCGCAGCGTCTTCCTCTTGGAGCTAGGAGCCCTAACATGGAGCCTCAGCAAAAAGAGAAGCGCAAGCTCGACAGCAGCGAAGGAGATGAGAACGAGTTTCAGAGCAGTGCTGAGCCTCCCACCAAGAGAGTTCGCACTGCTCCTCGATCCTCTCCGCGAAAGTCGACTGTTCCCGCCAACAGCCAGTCCGACGACGAGGGCCCCCTCGCGAAGGATCAGGCCGCGGCACAAGCGAAGACGGTCGAGAATGTGGACGCGCTGGCAAACGCTGTCGAGCCTCAAGAGGCTCCAGCCGCTGCCGCCGCCGCATCTCGCCGGTCGACCCGCTTGAGGAACAGGCCGAGCGCGATCCCCAAATCCTCGATCCCGGCCCCCGTCAAGGTGGGCCGCGGACGTCCTCCTACAGGCGCAACGCTGGGTTCGGTGCGCACTGAGCAGCAGGACTTGGTCCACCAAACCCGGGCCAACACTCGCCGCAACAAGGGGAACGCGGAGTACCCGGCCCAGTTCCTGGCCAGGCTCTCCGAAGAGGACGACGGCGGGGACGGAGAGCTGGTGGCTGGCCAGCAGGACGAAGCCGAGGCCTCGACAGCACGGCGCGGTAAGAGCGTCGTCTGGAAGGAGCCTCTGGCGGACTTCCAGGAGGAGGAGAAGCCCAAGAGGGGGCGGGGAGCGGCGGCTGCGGCGAAAGCCCAGCCGGCCAGCAACCGGGTGTCAAAGCCCGCGCCCAAACCCTCGGCGGCGACTCAGAGGCAGCGGTCGTCGAGACTGGCTGCGGGCCTGGGCATGGTCGGGAACGGGACGCCGGCCCCGAAGCGCGCCACGCGCGCGTCGACACGGAGTCAGAAGTGATGGTCGAGCCGTACGGTTCCCAGTGGTTGAGCCGCAAGGTTCCCGCTGGTTGAGCTGTGCGGATCCCATCGCTTCTGACGAAGTGAAGACGGGGTCTGTCTGGGAGTCCTTTTCTTTTTTTCTTTTTTCCTTTTTTTCTTTTTTTCTTTTTTTCTTTCCTTTTAAAAAATCTGCATCGCGAGGGCGTTACCGGAAAGATACCCAAGGACGCGTTGTTTGCTTTTTGGGGGAGGAGGTCGACCGAAGGGCCATTGGTCTTTGTTTTTGTGTGTCTTGGTGTTTTTGGAGTTTTGGACAAGGGAAGGGGCATGGATCATTGGCAGTAGGAAGAATTCGCTGCGTGTTTTAGTCTTGAATTGAGTGTGACGGTTTGCTTCTTGCTTTGCATTGGGCGTCGCATTGTGATACGACGTGTTAGTCGCTGTGTGTGCTACGGGGATTGCAGGACTGGAGTGACATGGTGGGCTACATGTACTGGGCGTTCTGCATTTGGTCAGGCGAGTATTACCTGTAGAAGTACCTGTATCCATCTCCCCCGCTTCTTCGAATTCTGGACGTTGATGGGGATGGCTTCTACTAACTTCTGACGACAGACTGACTCTTACATAAAGGCTCGCGAATGATGATTGATTTCAGACTTGTCACAACACACATCAAGCCAATAAGCGAAGTCATAATCCATCTAGGAAAAGAAGTAGAGGAAAGGAAGCATACATAGCATATCAAACAATGGCTACAGAAGCAATACCGACGACACAGCTCCGGCTCGCCTCGCCCAACGGCATCGTCACGCGAACCATTCTCAAGACTCCGCTTCGCGACGCGCTCCCGTCCGAGATCCCCATTATTGACATTTCACCTACGTTCAGCCCGTCTCTCGAGGAGCGAAAGGCCGTAGCGCAACAAGTCCGTGCAGCGGCGCAGAACATGGGCTTCTTCTACATCAAGAACCACGGCATCCCGACGGACGTGACGAGAGATGCGTACGAGGCCTGCCTGGCGTTTTTCCGACAGGACAAGGATATCAAGATGAGGGCTGATTCGAGGAAAGCCAAGTGGGAGAATGGATATAGAGCGCCGGATACGCAGCGCTTGAATCCATATGAAGGGATCGATGTGCGAGAGAGCTTTTCGTATCGGTACGATCCCCGATACGACGATACCGTCGGGGAACAGGGTCTGAGTGAGATTCCGGAAGAGGTGAGGCGGTATCTACGATGCGAGGAGTATCCGTGGGAGAAGACGCGGAATCTGCCGCAGCTGAAGGAGAGCTTGACGAGGCATATCGGGGAGTGCTTGAGGCTGGCGAGGGCGCTGACGAGGTGTTTTGCGTTGGGGCTGGGGTTGGACGAGGGGTGTTTTGATGGGAAGGTGAGGTATCCTGATGCGTCGTATGGGTTGAATTATTATCCTCCCCTGGAGCGGCCTACGGGTGATGCAGCCGATGATGGCGAGGGTTATGATGATGCTACGGAGGATGACGGGGAGCAAGAGAGGGTGTCGATTGGGTCGCATACAGACTTTCAGTTGTTTACAATCTTGTGGCAGGATTCACAGGGCGGGCTGGAGGTTCTCAACAAGCAGGGCCAGTGGCTGCGGGCGCGGCCGATGGAGGGCACGCTGGTGGTGAATCTAGGGGATTTGATGCAGCGGATTACGAATGACGAGTATGTGAGCACTGTTCATCGGGCGAGGAACCGGAGCGGGAGGGAGAGGGTGAGCATTCCGTTTTTCTGGGGGTTTGGGCTGCATGAGACGTGTGGTGTTGTTGTTGTTGGCGGCGAGGGGGAGAAGAGATATGGGGATGTGAGGTGTGAGGAGTGGGTTGCGAGGAGGATTCGGGATATGAAGAGGGTTGGGGATATGATTGATTGATTGATTGATTGATTGATTGATTGATTGAGTGGTGATGCATAGGAGAATAGAGAGGGAGGGTTGGAGGGAGAGGAGAGCGTGCCCCTAGCTGGGTGTGTAGATGGGTTGATGGATGACGACTTGAGATGACATGGAAATTGATCATGGGAATTGAGAATGTGAGGCGAGAATGCCATGGGACAGACTCAAGCATGACGTCTGAGCCGTGTTGGAAAGAAAAGGGCAATGCAGATGTCGTGTGTGTGATATGTGAGCATCTTCGATCGGGAGATGTGCAAAATCCAGGAGAAAAAGAAGAAACTGGTTTGCGTCATTCAAGGTGCAGTCGGGGGGGGACTTCCGGGGGTGACGATACGCATACGGAAGACAGCTATCAATATAGAATAGATAGAAAGCCATCGCCCCTGCGAGAATGTCTTTGATTCATTTACGAGGTGTGTTATTGGTGGTTTTCTTTTTCCAGGTTAAGGTAGTGTGAAGAATTGGGGGCGAATACTCGTATGAATGAGACGGATCTGGGAATAGTATCCAGCTTCCGGGCTGAGGCGGGAATGACGTCATGACGTCACTGATTTACGCGGCCCCTGCAGGCGATGAAAAGACATGGGATGGAGACGTCACAGGTACTTATCGGGGCTCGGGGTTTTGTGCCGAGAATTTGCTGAAGAGGAATAAGAAACAGGATAATGATCAGGAGTGAAGGAATGGAGAAAATAACAGGTTCAAGAGATGGGAAACAGTTGATGGAGGCAATTGGGGGGGGGTTCGTTGCAAATGGACGCCCCGGGGTGAAGATTTGTTTTGCTTTGGGCTCTGACTGATTAGGTATGTATGTTTTGGACTTATTTGATTTGCATGCTGGCATATCTTGTGCTTGTAGGAACACTATACCTACGCAGTCAAGAGCCAAGGTATAGACGAGTTTGCAAAGTTGATGATGTCATTGTTGGCAATGCCTGTTTTGCTGGTGGTGATTTTTGTCTTGGACTTTGTGGGGATGGATTGCTTCAGCTTGGGAGCAATGAGGAATAGTGGAACGAAGAGGGCTACCGTTTTAAACTGACTGCTGGATGGGGGGACATTTGCTAGCTATCGTATGGATTTCTGATGGGATCTCGATTCTGTCAAGTCGGGGTTTCTAAAGGGTAGATGCAGTAAAGGTTGTCTTGTGCGATGGGTAGAAGCGGCATGTGAGGAAAATACCTATGACAAGGCGTCCCGTGACTGCGGCATTGTTTTGCCCTGGGAATCTGGATGGGGTATGCGGGATCTGGAGTCGACTGCCGTTGCGCCGCTTGGATGCGGTTGAGTTCGGATTTGTGTCGATGCTTGACGCATTGGAATCACCTTTTGTGCTTGAGAGGGTGGAGGCGCGTGGACTTGTGCTGCTTGTTCGCATGATTGGACTGTGCGAAGAGCTGCCGGTTGAGTCCGGCCTGAGAGTACAGTACCTTGGATATGAGACAGATGATGTGTGTAAGTGGGAGTCGCACTGCACGGTTGAGCGGGCTTGAGATCAGCGTTACATAGATAGTTAGGGGCGGGCGACCGGGATTCCGGTGATCCTCGGCAGAGAGCAACGGCCGATGGGCGACTGGGTTGTCGATGGCTTGTCACAAGGGCAGCCCGCTGCATCTGACCTTTTGGTTGGATTTGCTCCAAATATACGGAGTGATGTGTACGTATCGTTGGTGTTGTTTGTGTGCGTCTACCTACATACATGTAGTGTCAAGGCTGTGTGTATCCTCGAAGGGGTGGTGAGGCTTGTGCTACGCTTACTGTTTTTGCCTTGTGTTGGAATAATAGGAAGGACGATGAGGTGAGGTTTGTGCCGAGGGAGGGGAGGTTATCACTAGGTAGGTGCACGCATTACAGGTTGACAGGCTACCTTAGGCACCAGGATATCGAAGAAACACACGATAATATATCGATACAAGTCCTTGAGTAATATCAACGGGACAATGCGGGGTGGTTTAGACAAGGCGCCATCTGCCTCCCTCTCTCCCCGCCTTTGACGGAGCCTTTTCCCCCATCATTGTTCAACGGACGGACGGACTATCACGAGAATCAACGAACCTACTCGAGTCATTTGCCCGTCCAGCCGGAAGCCGGTGCAGCGCAAGTTGGTGATGCGAGACGGGGTGGTCTTTGCTTTTCGGGTGAAGTCTGGGGAAGAAAGTGGGCGGCTAACAGCATGAAGGCAAAAAAAAAAATAATGAAGAGGAGTTTGCGGGTTATTGCGCCGAGAGAGGATCCGGGCCGGACGACCTAACGGCGAATTATTTGCAAGCTATTATTGCGACTATCTTGTTTGTATTCGTTGGTTTGGTACAGTGCCGACGAGGTGGTTCTCTTCCGGGGAATGCATGTGTACTTGGCATAAAGACTCAGTAAAGGAGATGCTGTCGTAGGTGGACGGGCAATGTAATAGCCTCTTGAATGCGTTGCATTGCCCATCCATCCCGGACTGGCGGTGTCGTTATCAATTACCATCGGTTGTCTCTCTGCTCACCTGCCGATTGCGCCTCGTGCCCGGCGATGGCGACGAAGGGATTCCATAAGATTGGGTCAGGAAGCTGACATTGTGCGACATGTGCAGGGCGGAAGGGGGGTGGTGATGGTGTATGTATGATGCTGTAAGATCAAATAACACATGCGACATGTAAAGTGATACAGGCTGCCATGGCACACGTAGGGTATCAAAGAGGCTGCATGTGCCGACAAAGTAGTAGGGCTGACGATGAGCCATCAGGGGGGAACAAGTGTGAGTCAGGCAGAGTCCAAGCAGCTCCGATATGCTACATACTGCCAGCAGAGCGATGGCGGATTCGTCCAAGCTTGTTGCTATAATAATAATAATACTGCGTGGTTGCTTGTGACATGCCGAGATGCTCCGTTGCAGCAGCACAAAGCGACACAGCGTGACAGTTTCTAGTCTGGGGTTGAAGCAATAGTAAAGACAATGTCCCATGGTTACAGTTACATCTCGACGGACTATTCTTTTGTGCCCCGTCCTGCTCCGCACTCCCCCCTCAACCATTCCTCCTCTGTCATGGATTGCTTGCAGGTTGGGAATACGTCGTGCGTTCTGTTGATTTTTGTTTTGACGCTCACTCCCCCTCCCTCTTGGCAAAAGAGCTCGATTCGACAGGCGTAGGCACACGCGGCTTGGGCAGATGATGCGGGTGATTTCGCGTCGGTGAGGGACTCCCGTCAATCAGATGCACCCAGCTGGCCGGCCCGTCTAAGATTAGGCAAAAGCGGAGGAGAAAAGCCAAATGATGGGGGTATATTTGGTTTCCCAGTGTATCATTTATCTTTCGGTCGCCCGTCACATCTTACAAGCTCGGCATACTCGTTTATGATATACTTCACATGCCTGTTGATCGCGGGGTATTATGCCGGACCCCAAGTTGAAATGACTGGCAGAGCTTGAACCCTTGGGAATGTTGGTGGCCTTTTCGGGCTGGATTCTCATGCAAGTCGATCGGCCGTGCATGCAGTCAGAAACCAAAGCAGAAGTGACTGATCTCTTGGAGGTATGAGTTGGTGGGAGGGAGCCCAGCGAGGTGATTGGACCTCGTGAAGAGACGGGGAGGAAGATATGGGCTTACGGGCAAAGTAAAAGAGCCTCGTCTTATTGGGGGATATATCCAGGCGAGACGGGGCTGTGCAGATGCTACAATATGGGGGGATTGGTCGGCTGCTGGACGGAGCAGACTCACTTTTCCTTTGGAACAATCAGTCAATGATAGGACTCTCAAGTTTAGTTGAACGTTTCCCTTTGTTGCTTTGATACTTGCCTGATGCGGCGAGTATCTCACTATCGGGATGTCACTGAAAGACGACCTGCCAAAGCGGGAAACGCAGGCGAGACGGGCTTGGTCAAACGGGTCAACGACGCAAATTGAGGAGCTCATTTTCTTTTCTTTCTCTTTCTTTGTGCGACTCGGCCCGCTGAGCACTTGCTCGCCGGGGATGCAAGACTCTGCGCCCGTGCGAGAGGGAATCCCTGATGCCAGATGCAAGGGGCAGTTCCTACGGTGGTGATAAGAGAGAGAGAGAGAGAGAGAACTAGGAACAGATGGCCCATGTGCCTCTTTTTTGCCGCCGTGTAAGATGATGTGCCTAATAACCCCGCGGGTAGCACGGAGGTAATAATGCGGGCGAGGCGGGAGAGTGAGTGGTAACATGAACAAACTCGCCCGTGCTTGTCTGGCCGCATGGGAGCAGATGAGTGAGTGAGTGAGTGAGTGCCTGATGAGCACTCGCTTTATACCTGACGGTTGATGGACGAGTCACATTCGCGATGCTTTTGGTAGTTGCGTGCGGGGTGGAGTTAATCATGTTGGAGATGTGCTTTTTCTGGCGTGATGTTGATGTCGATCTGGGAGGGGTTTTGGAGTTGTTGGGCGAGGGAGAGTGTAAGTGTCTCTCTGCGTGTCTCACAGGTGATGCTGTGGCTTATCGAATTACCTGTATTTTCAGGGTACTTTCTTTCACTTGTGATCAATAGAATGAGAGGCATAGCCGATATAGAATCAAGGAAAAAAAGGAATGGACGCGAAACGCACAAGATTTGATATCCGGATGCGACAGACAAGGACCCGAAGCATCACGGCCCTTCTCCAAAAGATCAGCAACCAGACAACAAATCGTTTTTTGAGGTTGTTCGTTGCCGGGCGTGCATTAGCGGAAGGAAAGAGAAAAACCCCCCTTCAAAACGGGATGCCTAATTCGGACCACCGTTTCAATTTATGCCCTCCTTATTATTCTCTACAACCGTGTGCCACATGCAGCAGTTGGGCAGATGTTGGGAGCAACTGAATCGTGGTGGAGGGTGGCGGCGTCGTTTCGTCGATTCGGGCGAGATGCCACTGCTCGAGGCCGATTGGGCGACTGGCAGGCCGGGCCTTTTTTCTTACGAGGGCAAGCCTCCTTTTGATTTTTTTTTTT
>LFMI01000582.1:1579-26924 GCA_001050175.1 Trichoderma parareesei | reverse complement strand
GGAGGGGGGGGGGGGGGGTTTGTTGGCGGGATCTTGCGTGTACAACCTCGGTAGAAGGAACCTGACGTGCTGAGGCGTCATGAGGTTGGGGGAGAATGGCTGAGTTTGATCCAACTGCATGGGACCTATTTCCACATGTACATACTAGTATTAATGCTATCAAAGTGTCAACAGAAATGGCAACGAGCAGGTCTTCTGATATAGGACGACAAGACGGGGATTTTGAACTGAAGAGATCCTATGATTAGTGAAGCCTCGTCTGCTGTAGCAACAGTTCAAGACCTGGCCCTCCTGTCTTATGTCAGCAAGCCGCCTCTGATCTCAGCGGCATTCTGACAAGGGGGAGCAGCTCTGATCGGCGCCATCCCGCGCTTGAAGCTTGTTTTCGACTTGGCTGTGTGACGAGGCTTCGTCTCATCTCGAGACATAAGCTGCGTTTGCTGCTGCCCTCGGCGATATAAGCGGCCTTGTATCACTCTTTTTTTTCTCACCTGTCTCTCTTTCAGTTGAGGAAAAGCCTCGACCTCTCAGTTCTTGTCGGCGCCGCTTCATCCCAGGCTTCAGCTGCCCCTCATTCAGCTCACCCTAAATTTCGACTCCCTCCCTCTTCTTTACATGAGCATCAGCTTCTACAAGGGCCTCACTCGCAGCATGTCCAAGTCTGTTTGCATCGTCGGTTAGTAGCATGCTGATCAGAATCCCTTGATTTCATCATTCTTACAGCTTCCAGGCGCCGGACCTTCGGGTCTTGTTGCGGCCAAGACGCTCCTCCACAACGCACCCAAAGGGCACTTCAAAGTCAGCATCTTCGACAGCCAGGCGGCCATCGGAGGGCTCTGGCCGACGTCCAAAACCGACTCGGAGCGTCTCGTGCATCCGTTGATGGTTGCGAACCAGAGCAGGCACACGGTTCAGTTCAGCGACTTGGCCTGGGAGGACGATGCGCCGCAGTTTCCGCGTGCGTGGCAGGTTGGCCAGTATCTGGAGCGGTATCACAGCAGATATCTCGATGGCCACCCTGATTTTGAACTCCAGCTGAAGAGTCGAGTGGCCAGAGCTGAGAAGAGGAGGGATGGTACGGAAGGCTGGAAGGTCCGCATTGAAGAGGGCGCGGGCGAGGAGACGCGGGATTTTGACTACTTGATCGTTGCCTCGGGGTACTTTGGCAAGCCAATTATTCCCGAATGCTTCAAGAAGGCAAAGACTTCGGTCCCCATCATCCATAGCAGCCAATACCGAGACTTGAAGGGGCTCTTGGGAGAGGGTAGGCCAAAGGGAGGCAAGATTCTCATCGTGGGAGGCCAAATGTCGGGCGTGGAGATTGCGGGCACAATTGCAAGCCATCTCTCGTCTGCCATAAACTCTCCAGAAGAGTCGAGAATTGCAGGAATCGACAAATACTTGATCTACAATGCGATCCAGCGGCCGATATGGGTGTTTCCCCTCTTTACTACTCCAGAGGTAAGATACTTTCGACACTTTACTCTGGCCATTGAGATAGATGCTGACACCGCCCAGCCCACATTCGCAGCAGCTCCCTTTGCTCCCTTGGACTTGGGCTCCTACAACATCAACAATCGACCACGGCCTTTGGAGAACACGCAGGGCCATATCAGTGAAGAACACGCCAACATGGTGCACACCATCTTTGAATCATCACTTGGTGACCAGGAACAGTTCTCTCCACTACTGATGCCGAACGAACAGGAGCGGAATCAGCCAGCGTATCTTGCCGTCAGCGATTGGTACATGGACTTTGTGCGGTCCGGCATGATCACCTTGTCCTCGGGCAAAGTCGTCTCCATAGAGGATGACCTCGCCACGTTAGATGACCATGGCGCGCAGATTGACGACATCGCCGCGGTGGTGCTCGCTACTGGCTACGACCCATCGCCCTGTGTCGATTACCTGCCAAACGAGGTTCTCGCTACGCTGCAGCACTCTCCGCGGCATTGCAACCAAGCGCTCGCCTTGGCCTTCCACGGCACCCATCATCCCGAGGTCTCGAATCTCGGCTTTGTAGGCTTCTACCGGTCACCCTACTGGGGAGTCATGCAGATGCACGCACGGTTCCTTACCGATCTGTGGACTGGTCCAACCGGCGAGAAGCTCGAGGCCCTGCAACGGAAACTTGAAGCGGATGAGTCCATCAACCGAACGATCAGACTGCGAGACGACCCTAGGCTTTCACAGTTCCCCATGGGCGACTACATGTATCTGATGCAGGAATTCTCCGAAGCGCTGTCCATACCGATGCACGAATCCATCATGCCAAAGACGCCGACAACCTCTAGCAATAAGCTTCCCCTCGATCCGCTTACGCCCTCTAGATATCCGTCTCCCAGCGATAGCCCCGAAGCCAAAGCCGAAGCCGAGAAATCGTTGAAGCAGGTCCGTGACCTTACTATCGAGTGCCTCACGACGCCCCGATTTGTCGCACGAGGCGTTTTCAGAAGCCTCCTCGGAACATGGCGACTCGAGCGAGACCTCACCAGTCGTCTTCCGTCCCATCCCAGCGGGAAGTTTGTCGGTACTGCTCAATTTCTGCTCCGCGATAGAACCCCAGAAGGCCTTCAGTGCGCCTCTGATCCCAGCAGCGTTGATACTCCTGATGAGGATAGTGGCGGAGAGGATTTGGAATACTTGTACATTGAGGATGGCGAGTTTCAGACGACTACTGGCTTTGGCTTCAAGGCGACCCGACGGTACATCTGGCGTTATGACTCCAAGAAGGACGTCATCAGCGTGTGGTTCGCCAAGCCGGACGATCAAAAGCGCGCAGATTATTTGTTTCACGAAATCGAATTCGAGGCGCCGCCGTCGGATCCCACGCTCCGGAAGAAGCAAGGTTGGAAGGCCAAGGCAGGACATCTTTGCATTGACGACTACTACAACGTCAAGTACGACTTCTCCTTCAAGGCTGTCAATCTGTCGACTTGGAGCATAGAGTATACCGTCAACGGACCGAAGAAGGATTATACCATTCATGGCACCTATGAGCGGATATGAGAGCTACCCTTTTGAATGCTACAGCAAGTTATACATGATATGAGAATATGAGCACTTGTGATGTTACACTTAGACTCCGTCACTCGCTGCCGTTTCCAGTCACAGTTATCGAATAGAAGACAGATTCAGCAAAAGAGCCAACTCCGTCATAGCACTCTCAGCACTTTGTAGGGCCTGGGATCCCTCGTAGATGTGTGTTCCAACTTGTTCACATCTCGCAAAAGCGCACATGTATTTATCCAAGAACTGAAGACGGCCTTTGCTGGTTCTGTCGCAAGTCGAATCAGCCAATGGAGACATTGATATAAGAGCATCACGAGGATGAACTCACTGTATGGCGGCATCCCCTAGCTTCATCGTCATACGAAGTCTCTCAGTACCCAGAGGCGATCCAGGACACACGGTGCCATATGTTGAGCAATGTGTTTCAAATTGGTCTTGCAGGCGCCGCCATATGGAGTCGACTCTCTTATAGGCTTCATAGGGTTTGCGCAGTCGCCTTGGCCATGAATTTGGCCACTCGCATTTGTAAGTGCTTTCACTTAGAGATGCGTACCGAAACCGAAGGTCTAAAAGGAGACGGTGGAGGTCCAGTATTTCTTTTTGAAAGACAGCAGCTTTGTTCACTGCGTCAATCAGGAGGTCCTTTGTTGGCTCGCTCAAGGCACTTTGTAATATTCGTGCAATGAGCCTGTCGTCGCCAGAGTCCTCGTCGTCGCCCTGAGTGGATTCGTCGTCCCTGGGGAGAAAGGCCACGTCCAGGGGGGGTTTCCTCTTTGAAGGTGATGAGGAAGCCTGTATTGAGAGGCAGGCAAACCTGTTTGCGGTTTGGATGGGTACCCTGCCGGGATGGACTTGAGATGCCATTGTGAGCGAGATGGGATCTTTGTTATGGGATGGAGATGGGGGGTCCGATTGGATGAGATCCTGGCTGATGAGGGGGACGCACGGATTCAGTATTGCTCAAAGGATTGCTGAAAGGATGTTGAATCGATGTTGAAAGTGTTTGAAGGTATTCCTGGTGTTTTGGAGTAAGCGCTTGTTGAGGTTGAACAGCTTGAGCGTTTGATGTGAGGATGGGTGTTCAAGTTGTGTTCAGCCGGTCTGTTTACATTTATATATTCTTCCATAACTTTGTTTCGTGGCTTCTTGAAGTCAACAGACTAGATAGTCTTTATTGAAGCTTGATTTTATGCTTCGCGGCTTGGGCCGTGGCGTTTCGTAGCTGTTGCTGTAAGCAACCTGGTTGTTGGTCCCGATGGGTTGGGTATGGCACCTTTCCAAGTTCTCAACAAGCTTTTTTTGAACCTTGATACCCATCGAGACATCTTAAACTTAGCCTCTAGGTCATATGCTATTGCTACTTGTCGTGATGTCTCTACTGTAAGATGCCAGTTTCGCCAATCATGGCGTTCTTTGTTCTTTTAATCGTGTTCGTAGTATGAAACACCAAGCCCATCGTCCACTTACACAAAGGAAACGCCACTCCTGGTGAATGTCATGACCAACAAAGAAAGTGAGCGTAGGGTCTAAATGTTGTCAATATTTAAAGAACAGCAGCCCATGAACGAATGTTTACATGTCTTCACCATTTGCTGAAGCATCTATTCTGCGGAGCGTCATGGCCTTGTCAATAGCCTCCGACGCGTCTCTTCGTTTACATCTTCAGGGAGTATTGCAGACCGCCACCAAAGCACCACTCACATCGTCAAACATGTTGGCCATACCGCAGCTTGAAAGCAAGAGAGAACAAGAATGTATTCTTATTCGACAACGGATTCTATCTTACCTTGACATTGGAGATTTGAACCGCGCAATCCAGGCCTCGCCCCTGTTCATCCAGGCTTTCCGGTCCCAGCGCAAACAGCTGCTGCTCTGCGCCCTCTTCAATACGCTTGGCATGACAATCTTGGAGGCTTTTGCTGTTCATCGAGCAACCAGCCTCGACTTCCAGGCTTCGCGCTCCAGGGAGAAGGTTGCTCTGTTTTTGGAAAGTCTCCGGAAGCATAAACAGAAGCCAAATTTAACGTTGGAGCTATGCACCTTCTTCTCAACAGACGATCTTGTTCAAATGGCGACTTTTCACAACAAGGTTGTTTGGCCACATGTCCAGCGCATCATGTATCCGGCAGCAGACTTTTGCACCGCAAAGGGGCCTGAGTCTGGCATGAGTCCTGCTCTTGTTCGCCTCTCGCTGTATCTCTACGTACTCGATGCGGCCCTAGGTTTACAGCAAGGGCAGTCCACCGACTTGACATTTGGAGTCGCGGGCTGCGGCATGTTAAGTGGCGATACAAGTGCTGGAGTGTCATTAATCCTTGAATCAAGCGCGCTTCCTCGACATCTAGGCGGCATGTTGGGATGATGCTTCCCCAACGAAGTTGGCTTCGCCACGAGAGCTATCGGCAGGGGTAGAAAGATGCTGAGAGTGGAGGGCCTTGCCTATGTGCAGAGCATCTGCTCTAACTGGGATTCATGCTTACAATGTGAGAGGGCCTCGTGCTAGATGAGGTGCGAGGAAGATTGGCTCTCGGAGGATGCATACAAGATTCCCGCTGATTACATTACGTGTGCCTAGAGAATGTAAAAAAAGGTTGTTATAGATGGTCTGTTTCCGTGCCCACCTTATTCCTCAGGAAGTAGAGCTGAAGCCGAGTTACCCTTCTTTACCTACCCTTCATGCCCCAGCATTCATTGACGTTTAACACGCCAGTAACAATGCCAAGATGCTCTCTGAAGCTTGTATGATGGCACAGCACGGATACCTCCGGCCTCTTGCGGCCTGGATGCATTATTGAGCGAGACGTGCATGGAATACCACCATGCAACAAGATCATTCCAATATGAATGGCCATTAAAACTCTCTACCAACCGTCCAAAATCATCCCATGGGACACACTGTGATATTAGACATTACAAATATAGTACATAGTCATCTCTCATGAACCAGCGACCCAGCGCCGTGTCGAGCAGCAGCAGCAGCAGCTATCCCGACAAGAACGTGTAGATCCAGCTACACAAAAGCACCAGCACGGCCAAAAGCACCCAACGCAGCTCAATCGTCAGCTTCGTGCCCAGCCACCTCTGCCACGCCCTCACGCCTCGCGGACGATTCGGACAAGTCGCAGTGCCGTAGATGACGCAGCCCAGCCCGGGCCGTGATTCGCATTCAATATGCTCTCTCCGGCGCTTCATCAGTAGCCTGCTCGACTTACAACATCAGCATTCGACCTCTTCTGATCTGCCATACTAACGGGGGGGGGCGAGTGATTTGATGCATCATCATGGTGAGAGGGAGCAGCATCTCGACTTACGCAACGCTGCCTCTGCAAAAGCGTAAATCCGTGCCCAGCTCGCAGTGCGTGTGACTCGGACACTCGAGATGCAGGCGCCGGCGCTCCACCAGCCATTCCACCTTGAGGTTGATGCCCGTGTCGACGAAGCTGTGGAAGTACCGGTTCGTGTATTTCAACGAGAGGGCATCCGGGTACATGAGGAGCCTTGCGATTTGCAGATGAATTTCTGTCGGGAGAGTGAGGAGGGAAGCTCGCGGCTCGTGTTTGTTTGCTGGTTTCGGTTCCGTCTGTGGGATACCGCGGTTGGGATCGGGGTGTTTTGAAGGGGCGGAGGGAATATTGGAAATGGGCGACGATGGAGAGGGAAGTGATATCGACATATCGGCTATCTTGTTTGCTGTAAGAAAAAAGGCAATTAGGATGGGATAAACAGAGGGAATGAGAGATTGTTTACTTCAAGACGGCTGCATCTGTGTATATGTGTGTATCATCTGTTTATAAACTTAATGGCTGCCTCGCATCGATATTGAAGTACCTGGTCTAAGCCAAGCCACAAAGCCCACGACCCAAACACGTACATCAGACGCAGCAAGTCCTTCGTACCTGTACCTGATCTACATACCTTGCCCGGGGTGTAAGTCCTTCCCAGGCCCCCCAAATACGAGGCCCCCCCCCTCAAGTTACAGAACCCCGAATCAATGGCCACGAGAATGCGTCCACGCGTATGCAGGACACACACGAAACATACATCGAGCAAGGCAGCACCCATTTGTCCTTTTCAATGTTCCAGGGAATCCGATCCGTTTGGGTGGCTGAGATGCTGCATGCGGACGTTTATTGGACGCTGGGGTGCATTTGACAGCTGAGACCTGGGCTGCTTTTGGTCCACCTGGTGGCCGCTAGGACAAGGCAGCGATCGAGGGCTTTTGCGGGTGCCTGGCGGACCCCCTGTGATGGCTGTTGAGATGCCGTCAGATGAGGCTCGATCATCGGGGTAATATGACATGGTTTCAGTCCATGAAGGGGGGGAAGCGTGGCTTTATCCTTGGAAGTTGATATTTTGGCAGCGTTCTTGGGTATTGATGAATCCAGAGGATTGACAGCCCATATCGGTCGGGCATGAAGAGAACACGCCATCTCAGCAACAGCTGCTCAACAAGGGGGAGCTGTTCCCTAATACTAGTACTACCACGAGCATTTGCAACGGCGGCCAGGTATCAACGCCACCATGGCGGGACAAGCCGTTTGCTACAGTATGCTATTTTTGTAGCAATACGAAATCAATTTCCATGTAAGGGAGCGATATTGGCACTATAAGCGACCTCAAACACGATGGCTATGAGCGCTCTAGCTACTAGTATGTCACATTCATCTCTGCAATTCGGCTACATGAATCGAACGATCAAGGCGCCTGGGCAATTGAAAGAGAGAGCGTTCGGCTGAATGCAAGGATTCCGTTTAGATCTTCTTATGTCAATCCATAGTGTCGTCGTACCGCAATTGCTGTTACTGAATGTGAATGAGAATGTCTGGTGAGCTCATCGCACGACAAGGCTGAGGAGGTGAATTTGCATGTGAGACAGGCTCCAGAAGGTTGACAATGGTACTCTTGCCTCTCACTCAACTGCGAAGGACCAATACTATGAGAAGCGGCCTTCAATGGCATCTGGCATTCAAACGCCGCAGCATGTCACTGCCAACAGCCGATAGGGATCGCGCAACTCTTCGTCTCCCCGTCCGGCCACTTCTCCAACACCCTGACATGCGGAGTAATAATCCAGCTGCCCTCAGCAAACGCAAGCCTGTGGAGTCTCGGAGCGCCACTTTACATGTGGTCGACTCAAATTTCGCCTGGCGCCACAAGGGCAGCTCCGTCGACTGTTTGGCTTGCAATCTCGCGATCTCTTCATTTCTTGACATTGAGCCTCGCCGGATTCTCCTACCCTTTCAGCCTGACGGTTTCTCAAAAGTTGGCAAATGAGCTTGGCCTTGATTCAAAATGCCTCGAAAAGTATGCTTTCCAATCCGTCATTGACGCGCTCTCACATTGACCTCATCCCCCAGTTCATCACACAAGAGGTCAAGGACCAGAACCGCGAAAGTCAGCGGCGATCACGAGCACGGCGCCTCGAGCTCATCAATGACCTCAAGAACCAGGTGGAGGAATACCAGCGGCGAGGTGCAACTGCCTCCCTGGAGATGCAGAGACTCGCCCAAGCAGTGACTCACGAGAACCAGCGATTACGAAGCCTCCTCAGCGAGCGTGGCGTCTCCCAGGAGGAGATCCAGCGTTACTTGTCCGCCTCTTCAGCTCCGCAGTTCAAGTTATCTGATGCCTTGTACCCGTCTGAACCGGGCTCCTTGAGGTGCGAGGCATGCGGCAGCACGTCTATCCTTCGAGAGGCGCAACCGGCTATGATAACAGGAAGACAATCGGACAGTTACCACAGCTCACCACAGCCCATTTCCAACGGCCTCAAGTCAGTCTCTCCATCCTCTGCATCGCTGGAAACAATTCATCGCGGCGACTCGACAACTGTTGATGCAGCAGCATTGGCCTTGCAGCCAGTCATGCCAGCTGTGGTTAGCGATGCCATTCCTGGGTGCGCTCGAGTCAAATCAGAACCCCAAACTTGCCCATCAAGAGACAATCGTCCGGCTCAACGTGGCACATCTCCTTGGCATGCAAACGACACACAAGACAGCGACAAGCCAAGCTCCCATGCCACGACGTCTTGTCCCGGTTCGAATCACGCACGCAATGGCCTCGGCCACACCGATGACATGGAAACATCGTGCGATACCGCGGCATCAATCCTCGTAGACCTTCATCACCAAGTCGACCCTCAGCGAGCCCGCGCCGCCCTTGGCTGCAAAGGATCGAGCAGCTGCACGGTCAGCAACATTAAAATCTTTCAGCTCCTAGACAATTTTCCAGAGTGATGTTCAAGTCTATTACTCTTGACAATGTTCCCACTACTTCCACCCCCATCTACCGGCAACCCAACGAAGCGCATACACCAAGCCCAGCAGAACAGGCACTTCGATCAGAGGCCCGACGGTGGACGCCAACGCCTCGTCGCTTTCCGGGCCAAACGTCGCAATGGCCACCGCAATGGCCAGCTCAAAGTTGTTGCTCGCCGCCGTGAAGCTTTGCGTGACAAGGAACTGATATTCGAAGCCAAGCATCCGACATATGCCCACGGTGGTGAAGAAGACAATGGCAAAGTAGACAACAAGCGGAGCGGCAACACGAACACTTGAAACGATCTGGTGAACCACTTGATGGCCTTGTTCGGCGAACAAGACCAGGATAGTGTACAGCAACCCGATGAGAGACCATGGCGAGACGAAGCGGATAAAGACTCGCTCATACCACGCCGGTCCCGCAATATATCGGAGGGAAAACCTCGTCAGGATGGCTGCACCAAGGGGGATGCCTAGAAACGCTGCGACACTCGTAGCGACGACGGAGTAGGATATCGAGACGACCTCGTTCTCGTCGCTAATGACTCGGAGGAAGAAGATGGCGAGCGGTGCGAAGAGGACCATTTGCAGGATGGAGTTGACTGCTACCAGGATAGCGCAGTAGTCGTTGTTGCCGCCGGCGAGAGCATTCCAGATGAGGACCTTGAGCAGAATTGTCAGCATTGTCTCTCTCTTACATGTCTTGGGAGAGTCAAGGCGTACCATGGCGATGCATCTGCCAAGACCCACGAGGATGAGGCCGATGCGGAGATGGCTCTTGTCCGGGAGAAATGCCCACGAAAGCCCAAGCTGGGAGATGGGTCAGTACACCCAAACGAGACGTGATGTGGAAGTGAATCTGACCATCAAAAAGGGAGCAATGATCCAGTTTACAATGACGCTGAAGCCAATCTGCTTCCAGAGATCCCTCTTTGTCAGGAGTTGGTGCAGAGACTCGTACTGGACCTTGCACAAGATGGGGTACATCATGACCAGCAGTCCAACGGCTGAACAAACATTAATATCGGCGAGTTGTACAATAGCAAGGGAAGTGTGAAAACTTGCCTATGGGAACAGAGACTCCAACAAAGGTACCCTTTGCCAGCGCCGGCGACATGGACGGGACAAAGTTGCCGAGGATGATGCCGATAGCCATGGCAAGAAAGATCCAGACCGCTAGGAAGCGATCCAACAAGCCCAGAGAGGCAAAAGCAGAAAACTTTCGCGTATCCTTTGCATTGTTGCTGGTATTTTGTTGGGCTTCTGGCTCGATGGATGACTTTTCGTTTGCCATTTCCGTGTCTGGGGGTTGTGCTGCTGCTTTAGAATCGGACATGGTCTATAAGGCGTGATTGATGAAATGCTAATGGGTAAAAGACGTGACTCTGACAGCAGAAGTCTTCTCTATAAGCAACGCAAATAAACAAAGCAGATGATTGATTCTGCGGAAAGAGAAATCAGGCTTCCTGATTATATAGAAGCGAATAATACGGCAGCTTTTCTATTGGCAGCAAATCGCGGTGTTGAGGAAGACTGGGGGCGATAACGACAATGGACCAATCAGGTGCAGGGCGTGACACACTCCCGTCTCCCTTCGACCACTACCCTGTGAAAAATCATCGACTGAAGTTGCTATTGGAGATTATTAACAAAGATGAGAAAAGAACCACGTGGATTCGAGGCTGTAGTAAAGAATTAGATGAGATTTATCTATCTTGCAAGTTGCGTCTTAGTAAGTCAAAGTGCCGTGTACAGTATCGGGTGATGGAGTATAATATCGCAGGGAGATATGACGAGAAAACAGAGAACCAGCAAGGTGGATTATGGAAACAAGTAGAAAAGAGCCCCAATCTGCAGTATAACCAAAGGAATCCAGCTTAGAGCTCCAGCTCCAGCTCCGTTGGTACTGTCAGACTTAGAACCTCCTGACCCTGACCCTGACTCTGGACGAGATGCACTTCCTTTGCTGGTAATGTTTGCCGGAACATTCAACACCCCAGTGCTGTTCGCAACATCCTTGTACTCGATCCCTCCAACCCACACCTTGGCAATATCCCGCGTGTTGGAAATGTTGGCCAAGGGATTGCTGTTGAGCAGAATCAAATCAGCCCGCATGCCGGGCGCAATCCTGCCCCTGTCGGTCAGCCTGTGGTGTTGAGCTGCCAGCTCGGTCGCTGCACGTAGGGCTTCCACCGTCGTCAAGCCTGCTTCTACGAGATTCTCCAGCTCGAAGTGCAAGGTGAGACCAAACGGGACAGAAATGTTGGCTTTAATGGTTCCAACGGCATCTGTGCCTGCTAGGATCGGGATCCCAGCAGCGTGAATGGCCTTGACGTTTTCATAGACATTCTCGTAGCTGTCCGGACCACCGATCTGATGACCCGTGAATTGCAACAGCACAGGGTTCGAAAACGCATATCGGGCAATGTTCATAGTCGGGGTGCTCCACGTAGCAGGAGACTTGCGAACGGCCATGATATTAGAAGCGTTGATGTGGCCATTTGTAGGAATATGCTGGATCCCATCTGTACCGGACATGGCTGCTTGTGTCCAGGCATCCAGGTCGGCAGCATGCGTCATGGACTGCTTGCCGAGGTTATGAACGGCTTCGACGAGGGAGTTCTGCAGCGCTTGGCTCGGCCCATTCGCCTCGGCGGTGATTTTGTAAAAGTCGGAGCCGTTGCCAAAAGTGTACGACACTATCTCAGTGGCGTTGGCATCTGGGTAGATGAGGTACGGGGCAGTGAGGTTGAAGGTGCGAGAATGCTGGCTGCCGGGCCCCGTGGCGGGGATGCCGGCCGAGACGAAGGATGCCACGCCGTGGAGGTTGTTGCGGAGAGGTGCGCACTGGGTGTAGTTCCGGCAGGACATGACCATGGCGGTGGTCACTCCGTACGAGGTCAGGGCTTCGAGTCCGGCGACGTCGGAGATGTGGACGTGGCAGTCGATGAGTCCGGGAATCAGGACGCCGCCGTTGCCGTCGACGGTGGTCTGGATGTTGCTGGCGTCGTTGCTGATGTGCTCGCCGTCGATGATGATGGTTTGCAGGGGGGTGAGTTTGGTGCCGTCAAAGACGTGGACGTTTGTGATGGCTGTTTTCGTTCGGGGGGATGGTTCTTGTTTGCGGATCATGGCGTTGGGGTTGGGGATTCGCTCTTGGAGGAGGTGCTCTATGCAGGCGAGGGTGCCCTGTGAGAGCACTGAGGCGAGCGTGAGGAGCTCAACCGGCTTCATGTTGGGCGAATCAATATCAAACAGAACTTGAGTAGAGGAAGGACTATTGTAAAGAGTGTATAGAAAAGTATAGCAATGCTCGTTTGCCGTGGTTGTGTGTTGCCAAGAAGAATGGTTATCTTGGACTTTTATATCCAAAGAATCCCATCTCGACGTCACCTCAATTGCTTCCATCATCAGTCAGATTTCATCCTACCTATTGAAAGACATCACTAAGCATGTTCGTACACTAGGCTTGAAGAGAACAACATGCGTGCTCTTCAGCCTGCCCTAGGGCTGATGCATCAATCAACGTGTAACTGCAGCGAGGATCAATCAGCCCAGCTATGGAAGGATTAAACGAGCAACACATGGACAACAGACCTCTCACTCATTTGGCAAAGGGTACGAAGGCATATCTGCCAAAGCTTACTTGCTTGCCAAAGGATCGCGAACCTGCAGAAAGATGCATATCAAGAAGCATCTACTCTCTCCCATCTCATTGGCCAGCTCACCAGGATCCCAGGCTAGCAGGGATGCAGCTCGTACACCAAGTCAGAGAAGGATAGCTCAGGGGGCGAGCCGCTGCCGTTAGGTATTTCCGGGACAAGATCTGACGTTGCTATCCTCGTACAGCCTCGTGGAGCCTCGAGTGTCGTAACTCCTCCTCATCCAACTCCGCCAACGCGCCTCGTCTGACGGCTTTTACCACTCTGTACAAACGGCCTCCAGCTGTTGTAACTGCGTATCCCCTGATTTACGTATGCCATTTCTGGTCCCTGTGCTTCATAAATGCAACGGCCTGAGCGCCACCTGAAAGCGGAGTAAATCGGACCTGGGACATTTCATACCTACGCAAGCCTTCGTACAAGTGGTTGCATATACAATCGCCAAATTAATGAAAATGGCTGGTGGCTCGCGGACATTCCACCACAAGTCCAGAAACGGCTGTGGCCGTTGCAAGAAGCGGCGCGTCAGGGTTCGTCTGTCCTTTACTTGCCCCCTTTTCCCTTTGCAAGATCCATCAAACATAGCGACGCTCATGCGATGCGTAACCCGAATAGTGTAATCTGCAGGCCCCGAGCTGCTCCAACTGCACGAGACGAGGCGAGCTTTGCGACTATCGCTTCCTCGGCAGCGATTCCATCAGCCCCTCGAATCTGTCTTCTAGTCATGCCGCGTATGTCAGGAGACGCAGCCGCAAGAGTGGTTCCTCGTCTCCAGAGGCGCCGCTAGTAGTAGGACCGATGCCGTCGTTTACGGCGCCGGCTTCCCACCCTCTGCCGGATGTCGATGCTGCGCCTATAAGAGCGGCGTCTCGCCCTGTGGTGGATAGCATGGCGCTGTGTCTTTTGAGAGACGATGAGAGGCACTTGATTTCTGAAGAACTTGTTGACCAGACGGATGCCAGCGACTTTCTCGAGCACAACATGGCCATGATATCAACTCTTCACAGCTCCTCCACCAGCTCCCTACTCAAGAAGGATTCCGACAAGGCAAGGTCTGATCTATCAGCATACCAGCATCAAATCGCAGCCTCAAGCAGATTCCGCTCTTCCGTCGGTGCAATCAGCGACCGCAACTGGTTCACCGTCCTCGTCTTTGCAATCTCCGTCCTCATATTCCATTTCGACATCCACAGACGTGCGAAGCGCGGCCTTGCGGATGATGAATTCCTGGAACCTATCCTGGCTCTGAGGGGAGCTGCCATGTTGGGCATGGAGTTGGGCCCGTGGCTTATGAAGAGCAGGTTGCTTGCTGTTATAAGACGGCGTGTGGCGGCTGAGAATCCGCCGTGGGATCATCTTGCTGAACAGGCTGTTACGAATCTCCAGATGATGAATGAGGCTCGGACGGCGTTGGGTAGTACTAGAGAAGTATGTAAAGATGCGCTGGAGAAGATGCAGTTTTGGCTGCGACTTACATCGTGTCGACCGCGAACTTGGCTGCATTTCGTTTGGTGGCCGGGAGCCATCGACCAGGAATATCTGCATCTTTTGGAGACGAGGGATCCCATGGCGTTGGTGATTCTCGTGCACTGGTGTGCGGTGATGAAGGCTTCGCCGAGGAAGTGGTTCATGGAGGGATGGGCGGAGAATGTCGCGAGGCCGGCGATTGCGCAGATTGCGCAGATTGGGCCGGAGTGGGATGGTGCTATGCAGTGGGCGCTGTCGAGGATAGGAGCAGGCGGGAGCAGATGACCTGATGATGTACCATCTATGAACAGTAAGAGATCGTAACATACTCCATTGCCAGTCAACTCAATCATGGCTCAATTTACACTGTCCCCTCTTGACCCCAACTCGTAGGCTCATCGCTCATCTCAAACTCAATCCTCCTCGCCTTGACAACCTGTCCATGCTTCAACATCGGCCTATGGATCTCCTCGCCATCGACCTTTAAGCTCTTCACATACGCCCTCCCCTCGGTTCCCGCCCCCGGCGCCGAAATCACCAGCGTATGGTCCTTTCCATCATCCCCGGGTCCAGGAGGCAACAATATCTCGACTTCGTCAAAGAACGGCGTCCCAACAACATACTCATCGCTCGCCGGATTCACAGGATAAAACCCCAGCGCAGACAAGACGTACCAAGCGCTCATCTGACCCAAATCTTCATTCCCACTCAGCCCCGAAGCAGTAGCATTGTAATTCTCCCACGCCAGCTCGCGAATCTGCCGTGCCGCATCGGCGGGATATCCAATGGCCGAGTACAGATAGGGGGCGTGATGCGAGGGCTCGTTGCTGTGCATGTTGTGCCCTCCCGCAAAATACTCGTCCATGCGGGCTTTCATGGCCTTCTTGCCTCCCTTGAACAGCGAGGCTAAACCGCCAACGTCGTGCATCACGTTGAGCGTGTAGATCCATTTGTCGCCTTCTGTCCATCCCCACGACTCGTTTGCCCATGTCCCGTTTGCGTTTCGAGCCTGCATGAACTGCGTCTCCGGGTTCCACAGCTTCTTGTAGTTTTGCGAACGCTCTCGCAGCTCCTTTGCATGCTCCAGATCGCCTGCATGCTCAGCCACCACGGCAGCGGCATAGTCGTCAAAGGAATAGTCCAGCGTGCGACTGGCTGATTCCGCCCATCCATCATTGTCGACCCATCCGTGCTCGAGGTAACTCGTCAACCCGGCTCGACATTCGTAAGGAGTGTTTGGCTCTCTAGAGTAGTACAAAAGATCAGTGTCGTTGTCGGGCGGCACGTAAGCATCAACGTAGACGGCGTCCCAGGCCCTGGAGACGTCAAAGTCGTCGAAGCCTCTGACCAGGGCGTTTGCAATCACGGCGTCGACGTGCGTGGCAATCATTTCGTTGTTCTCAATCATGTTGTTCCACAGCGGCAGCCGGCCTGACCAGTCAAAGATGCGCAGCAGTGACCGCATCATGGAACTGACGCGTTCCGGGGCGAAGATGGTCAAGAGCGAGTGTTCTGCCCTGTAGGTATCCCAGATGGACCAAGACTGGTAGTATGAGTCGTCTGCCTCGTGGACACTGTCCGTGTAGCCGCTGTAGAAACGGCGCATTCCTCCTTCAGACGAGGTGGTAGGTTCGGAGTAGTCACTGGGATACTGCAGAGCGTGGAACAGGCCTGTGTAGAAGATGGTTCGCGGATCGTGATCTGCGTCGGTGTCGTTTACCCCAGAGATGTTGATCCTGCCTAGTCTTTCCAGCCAGGCGGATTTGACGTTTTCGACAGTG
Source organism: Trichoderma parareesei (assembly GCA_001050175.1). Taxonomy (NCBI): domain Eukaryota; kingdom Fungi; phylum Ascomycota; class Sordariomycetes; order Hypocreales; family Hypocreaceae; genus Trichoderma; species Trichoderma parareesei. Next base: position 10,742 of record LFMI01000582.1, on the reverse strand, counting down.
GTTTCAAACGCCGTCCCATCTGGTATATCAATGTCGAGGTTCTTCCTGGCTTGCTCCACGCTCACATACGAGACGCCGGTCCTTACCTCGACTCTCTGAACCGACTTGTCAAAGGTGACATACGCTCCAACAAACTTGTCCTCAATGTATCTCTGCCCTCTGTACAAGTCACCTGCATGGCTGACTCCATAAGAGGTAAACGGCGCAGAAAAGCGCGAGACAAAGTAGAGCCGGAAGGACTCGGGCTTGTCGGGGCCCAGGAGATACTCTTGTCGCTGAGAGTTACTGCCCGACACCTCTTGAGCCTCGGGATGGATCTCGACATGGCCGGTCCAGTTGAGTCGGCTCGCCTGGATGATAAAGTACGGCTGGCGTTCTTGTGTATCCTGGAAGTCAACGCGAAGATGCCCGACATGTGCCGAAGCGCTCAGCGCCACTTGCAAGGAGTTTTCGTATCCTTTCCCATCAGTGTCCCCCCCGTGAGTCGAAGCATTTGCGAAAACACTCTGCAGGGCCAGTTCATCCTGGTTGTCCGGCTCAAACACATAATCCCGTCTCACACGGCCATTCGCACCCTCCGTCACATCCTTGTTGGGCACAAACGCCGCACCGCCCGGACACGGCGGACACGCATCCCCAAGCAGCTCCGACGTCGCCTGCTCCGTCAGATTCCACCCAAACTCACCTCCCGAATCCGCATCCAGCGTGACCTCATACACATACGGCGTGCTCCTCTCGTCTTCCTTGCGGAAAGCTAGCCCGCGGTGCTGGAACAGCGGTTTGATCTCGTCTCCCAGGCCAGGCATCAGCGTCACATGGCCATTCTCGCCGATCCAGATGGCGGGCTGGTGGGTGGCCTGGAAGCCGTGCATGCGGCGGTCGCGGTCGTTGTAGGGGACCTGGGAGATGAAGTTTTCGCGGGTTTGGGGCGTCCACCGGGTCATGCCGAAGGGAGGCGATACGGAGGGGATCATGCCGCCGAGGTCGTTGGGGTCATAGCCGCGGGTGCCGATGAGAGGGTTGACATGTTGCAGGACGCCGGCGTTGGCGTGGTAGTCAGTCGATGGCAGCTGGTGCTGAGAAGTGAGAGCGGCGGTGGACGACGCCAGAGGAGAGAGGACGATGCATGTTGACAGGCACTTCATCGTGATTGCAATATTGAAGATGAAGTAGTGAAGCTCAATATCGGAAAGAAGAGCATGTGGGGAAGTGAGACGAAGGGAGAAGAAGCCGTCCACTGCCAGCCACTGATTTATACAACAAAAGACATCAATGATTACATCAAGCTGCTGAACGACGGGGTGTGTCGAGGCTGGGCCACCTGACCGGAGCGTAAAGGGTCGTATCTCATAGAGTGCCCAAGTTCTAGCCAACCTGTCGATGAATGCTGCGCTGGCTCTGGCTTTGTAGGTAATAGATGAAGCAAACGACGCCAATGGTCAAAGTCGTGATGCTGTAAGATGCATTCGATTGTTCAGCCACGTTCGGCCCATTCCGGCGGCAGCGGCGTCGATCGTCCACTTTTTGCGGGGTACGAATCGGCATGTGCGCATCAGATGATGAGAATAGACAGATTTTATAGAAGCTGGTGGTGGTGATACGAGCAGTGAGATGAGAGTGTTATTATGGCCTATGTATCAAGGGCAGTCTTGGTTCATACACTGTGATGAATACGGCATAAGCCCAGGCTTCAAGTGCTATAGAAAAGGGGGCCTATTTCCATTCATCATTGCGATCAGTTAGAAATTGATTAAGCCTAGCTATACCTCATCATCATACACATCATCTTCCTTCATCTCTCAGAACCGATCCACCTTGATCACGACCTTGCCCTTTGCCTTCTTCTGTTCAACCTTGTCATACGCAGCCTGAAACTCTTCAAACTCAACAACACTGTCAATCTGCGGCTTCAACCCCCTCTCATCAATAAAGTCCGCAATTTCCTTCAAATCATCACCCCTGCAGTCCATCAAGAACCAAGTAGCCCTTGCCAGCGTCTTGTGCACGCCCTCCGGCTTCGACTCCTCCGGCGAACCAACAATACTCAGCAAAACACCGCCCTCCTTGACCGCAGCCCAGCACGATGCCAGCGTCGGCCCGCCAAGGCAGTCCAGCACCAGGTCGACCTCGCGAGACGCATCCCCCTTTACCCACTCGTCGATGGACTGCTTCTTGTAGTCGATAATCTCCGTTGCGCCGGCCCTCTTCGCGGCCTCAATGTTTGAGCCGCTGACTTGCGCAATGACTGCACCAGCCCCTGCAGCGGCCGCAAACTCAACTGCCCAGGTTCCGACGCTGCCGCCAGCGCCGGTGACGAGGACGCGCAACTTGCTGTTGTGAGCCCGCGCATCGGCATCGCCCTTGATTCCGTGCTTGTTGAGGATTCCCTGGGTAAAGAGTCCCTGCCAGGCAGTCAATGTGCTGAGCGGCGTGGCGGCAGCCTCGATCCAGTCCAGCGTCTTGGGCTTCAGCGCCAGCTCCTCTGTGTGCACAATCGTGTACTCGCGCAGACAGCCGGGGTATTTGGCATGCAAACGGAAGTACACCTCGTCACCAGGCTTGAAAGGGCTCGAAGGCGGCGACGTAGCGACAACACCGGCAGCCTCCGTTCCAGGAACACGCTCCCGGTTCGGCGGGAAAATGGATGGGTAGTTGATTTCCCAACCTAGTTCGCCCAGGCAGGGTGCCGTGGCTTTGATCTTGATGAGATGATCGTTCGGGCCCGTGGGTTTGGGCAGCGGAGTTTCCATCAACTTGAGCGTTGTAAGCTTGGGATCGATCTGGTAGACGGCTCGGATGGTTGTGGGGAGGTTTGTGGTGGCCATTTTGATGTATTGGTTGGCAGTGGACAGCAGGTTAGGCATAAGCTAGGTACCTATGATGAGGATGAAGAGCTGAGAGGAAAGGCTTGATTCAACAGGAAAAGCGGCATAAGAAACCATCTCTACTTTATATATCGTGCTCAAAATATTGATTTTCGCCCCATCATGGCGATGATGTCTGCACTTTACCAGATTCAATCCCCGGCAACCCCATCTTGCTGGGTAGCCTTTCCGCACACGCAGTCGGGTATTCATTCATTTTCAGCTGCCAAGAACCGAATCGTCATCCCACCCGGCCTTCCAGAGTCGGAAGCAAAAGCCTTAAGCACCATACTAGCCCCCAGAAGCAGAAAGTGGCTTGCATGAGGCGCCAGGAGAACGCTCCAATAATGCCTCCGGTTGCTCATGGCTGTGTGAGGGAAGCGGATATTCAGGGACTGCCGAGAGGCAAGGTGGATCATGTGTGAGTGATTGCTGCGAGGGGCTTTTCGCCTAGCTATCCAGAATAGAATCGCTGTCAAGACATCTCTGTCCTGTAAGCCATCTCATCTTCCCTGCTACCCATGAAATGCGGACTCATAGATGCCCGTTTGCGATCCGCTGCTACGCTCCGCGGGCTCCGAGTCTCCACCCCCGGACTCCACGCCGAACAGTCCCAAAGCGGCGGCAAATCCCGGCTCGGCAGATGAGAAGTTTCACACTCGAGAGACAGTTATTAGCACAACCATGTCTGGATAGAGAAGCATGAATTACAGTAGGTAGTTTGTTAACAATTTAACTAGTTGGAAATCTTGGGAGCACAATAAAGATGCATCACCGCCTCCGCGCTCAACGAGAAGAACGTGTCAAGCTATTCTTCTTTTTTTTTCTTTTTTTTTTGTTATTTTCTCGAAACTCTGCTACGGCCCATACACACTGGTTTTAGATAACCAAGTACCTTACGTCCTATGTCATTACTTAGCATCAAGTTGTAATGCCATCCAAGGACGACTTACCGGTCAGGCACATTCCCATTATTGGATAACAACCTCGCCTAGGGGCACGGCGCAGCGAGTGATACTGCACAGGCCGACTGACACGTAGCATAAGCAAACGGCCCCGCGGTTGCGGTGCTGGACAGAAGAAGAATGGCACCGATGGCGGTCTTGATGACCTTTTCCTCCATCTGGGTGGTTCGAAACGAATTACTGATGTGCGAGTGAAGGGTTGGCTTGGTTTCTGAAAATGGGTTGTTGGGTCAAGTATGGGAATGACTACATGTGGATAGAAACACACAATGGGCTCGTCTCAAGGGAAGGCGTCCTACCGACCGTAGGAAAGAGAGAGACAAGAGAGAGGGGGGGAAAGGGTAGGAATCTCGATCTCGTTGCCACCACCTCTTAACACATAGATAGGTAGGCTCAGAAGCGCCATCTCGATATGTATATCTCTGTTACTCTCATTCTGATAGAATCATTCTCTCGTTATAGAGCGGTAAGTGCGCCGCCACCGTAGTGGGTGATTGGCGCCCGCTGCAGAGTCCAAGCGCCACCGTTTGCAAGATTGTTGTTGTAGTGATGGCAGTTTCTCATGACTTTCCTATCCATACCTTAGACTCTCTGTAGCATCTAGGGCCTACCTATTCTCACATACATCCCTTGACGTTTGCCTGATGAGAGGTGTATTTCAACTTGCGTTCTCTCCTGAATATCCCGACCAGCCCTCGCCGGCTATCGCTGGAGACGAACAGGTCCTGAGGGGTGCGGCCGTTGACATCCCTTGCCGTCATGTGCGCACCAGCCTTCAGAAGGAGTTGGATGATCTTTTCTCTCGACACGCCATCTTCCTGCCGCCCAATCTTGCTGTCGCCCGGCAAAGGACCGGCAACCAGGTGCAACGGCGTCCGCTGATAATCATCTACAGCATTGACGTCAACGCCCTGCGCGGAGACGAGCAAGTCCACCATGTCCTCCCTGAGGCTTTGTGCCGCGACGTGCAAAGGACTGGCACCGTCACAGCCCCTGCAAGGCTCCCTTGGGTCAACCCTGCAGTGAGCTATCAGATACTCGACGACTTCTTTCAAGTTGTGTCGTATGGCAATAGACAACGGCGTCTCATTGCATAGCGGGCGTACTTTGTCCCCGGAGGAGCTGCGTCGATGGCAGGCATGTCGTCCCCGGTCGGGGTGTTCCGCGCCGAGCGTTCGACCACGCGGATCGATTCGATATCTCTTTTCGAGGAAGAATAGCATCCGGACACACTCTTTCCTGGACCCAAACCATTCGCAGTCAGAGATGATAACGTGCATTGCACCCCATCCTCCCTCTGCATCTGGCTCTAGCAGCGACGTGCCCCCATGAGCCACCAGGCGCTGGATGGCGTCCGGCCAAATGCATAGAACAGCTAGATGCATTGGGCTGTGGCCCCGGGCATTCCTCATCCTGAAATTGACGCTTGGCTGCGCCAAGAGCAGGTCCAATACCTCGATCTTTGCGAATTTCGTTGCAACATGGAGGGGTGTGTCCAAGCATCGTCGGTCTTGCTGGTTCAGTCTCAGGTTCCATTTCGGGTCCAGCAGAAGGCGGATCGCAGGCAAGTCTACGTTTCTGCAAGCAACGTGAAGGGCGGTGGTGTGCCCAAAGTCAACCCGATCTCGGAACTTCAAAGGCTCAGTGCAGAATTCTTTGGCCCAGTGTTCCAACAAGGTTCCCAAGGATTTCGTCTTGTTGTCAAGCAGACAGCCCAGCCTCGACGGCGATCCGCGGCGCGTTCGAGTGCGAGAGTCGGCTCCCCAGTCGAGCAACAGCTTCACCAGCTTGGGGCTTCCATGTTCCCATTTGATCGCTTCCAGCAACGGGCGGCCGGACTCGCGTCCGCCATCGACCTTTGCGCCGTGCATGAGCAAAACCCTGGCTGTCTCCCAATGGTTCATAAACACAGCGTAAGCCAGTGCCGTTTGTCCGTCTAGAGTCTTCTCCATGTCCGCCCCATGCTCTGCGAGTAGCTTAACAAAGGCGAGCTTTCCAAGTAGAGCAGCGTGATGTAGGAGCGTCCGTCGGCACATATATTTGTCGTTGATGCGCGCCCCATGCTCTATAAGCAGCTTGGCAGCAGGTACATCTTCATTCTCATACGCGATATATAGAGGCGTCTTTCTCTGATGGTCCAGTGTATTGACAAGCCACTTGGACTTGACAAGTAACTGGATGATGGGGACGTGTCCTCGCTTAGTGGCTATATGAAGGATCGTAGTCTTGCGTCCTACACCCCTCACAAGGGGCCGAACCATCTTCTTCGTAAGAAGGTGTCGCATCAGAACGGCCAAGCCAAGGTGAGCAGCTATAGTGGCCATACGCAAATCTCCATGGTACTTATCTTCTTTGCCAATTCTCCACTTGGCCCATGCCCACCAAGACTGCGATTCATCAGAAAAGAATTGCGGGTGCACGCGCATTATGCAGTAGCCGTTCAGCCCGGAACGCTCGTAGTGATGCTCCCACTGCAGTCCCGCGTAACGGAAAAAGGGGTCCTGAAGACTTTGCTCGTCTTCTTTTCCATCGTGGTACCCAAGGCCAAGAATCTTTTTACCTTCGGAACAGCCTCTGGAGAAGTAGGAAATGCACGCCGATGCCAAGTTTGAATGCTCCAATTCGACTTGTGATAGGGAAAACCAGGGCGCTTCTGTGGAACGGGGATCTCGACTCGTGAGAAAGCGATGGGCACTCTGATGAACAAGAGTCACAGCGTCATTTGCTGTACTTAGCAAATGGCCGCAGTGTGCGATGTGTTCTCTCAGAATCGTCTCTCTATCCAGCAGCTCGGTAGATTCAATTGCCAGAGCGCTAGCCAGTTCCTTGAGGGAGAGCGGTCGAACGGCAAACGCACACCACCGAAGGATACGCAGGGCCATGTCTCTGCGGGCAGGCTTAACTTGGTTCAGGATCCTGGCATAGAGAGCATCCAGACCATGAGGAATTTGGTCTAGGCTCCCTTCAACATCAGACCAATGCATAGCCTGGAGGTCTTTGACAACAAGGCTGACCCAGAGGAATGTTCCGGCACATTTTTCTCGCAGAGCCTTCTTGACGCGAACCGCTATCTCAGCAGGATACTGTCTGCTCTCAGCCAGTTCCGCAATGCGCTTTGAGATGTACTGTTGAAGGCCGTCACCGCCTCCTGTCTTTGCGTCCGGATCCAGTCGGATTCTCGAGAACTGACTCAATGTCGTCCCAATGCAACGGGGATCATCTTGACTCAAGATGATCATCCCCAGTCGAGGTGCAGTTCTTGAAATTTCGTTCATCTTTGTGAGCAGTGACTCTAGTGATGCCGGCTCACATTCGTCCAGCCCGTCAATAACGCAGGTAACGTGTGAGTCGCCAAGACCATTGACGCTTTGGACAAACATTTCCCAAAGCCCTTCAAGCGAGTTGCTCCAAGGCAATCGCGATTCTGCATACCCACAGTCTAGGAGGTCGTCCGGAATCCACTGCTTTTGTTGCTCCAGAAGTTGGAGGAGCATGCCTCTCAGTATAGCAACGGCGTTATTTCTCGCATTGTCCTTGGCATCGCAGAAGAAGTAGGTTGAATAGTAGCTTTTCGCATCTTGGAACTCTCCAAACCAAGTAGAAAGATACTCGGTGAGGTAGACCGATAGCATTGTTTTGCCTAGGCCAGGACCGCCGCATATCCAGAGCAGTCCGCCTTTGGACGCTCTCCAATCGATAAACTCCTTTCGTTGAGCGATCCAGTCGCAAGTACCGAGAACCAGCTCCCCTTTCGAGGCGATGAGTTTCGCGCGGTGTATTGCGGGGTTCCTGGTGAGGAGAGCCTGAAGACGTTTTGCAGAGTCGTGCGTGTCCCTCGTTGCGTGTGCCATTGCCCTGCTTCTGCGCTCGATATACTCCGTCATCGCTGACGCGCGTCTGATGGTATGCGTCAGAACTTGGTTCTACTCTAGACACAAGTTGACTTACAGATTGATGTGTGTCTTGAGTGAAGTGTAGTCATGAACGAGCTGGTCGAGTAGCCTCAGGACCTTCTCTTCCTCCATCAAGCTGCAAACAGCTCTCCATGGCTTCGTTTCCATCGCATCCTGGGTTTGAAGTGCAATCACGAGCACGCGCTGATGCAGAAAGTGTACATGTTGTCGACATTGGCCGAACAGGTCGCCAAACTTCTCGGTCTGTATAGACGGTGTCTTCTGAATCTCCTTTGCAAGGGAACCCAACCTCTCAAGATGTCGGGTCAGTTGCTGAAGCCCGTCAGGCGCACCTCGAGTCTGTTGAAGAACAGATCTGATCAATCTGGTGGTCTTGAGGAGAGCTTCGACCAACTGCTCGATGGCAGCTAAGCTGCCGGAAACAAGACCCGACATTCTGAACAATCAGGACCTTGTTGGTGCAAGAGCAGACTTGAGGCAGGTATGAGGGAGCCTCTGGTTCACGGCGAGCACGAGCCAAAGCCAGCGGGAATCGCCATATTTCAACTTCCATCGATCAGGCTCTGGTGATGTTACACGCGTCAGGCGTGGCGTTGTTCCATTGGCTCGCCTCGGCAGCAAGGGATGAATTTTCCGCCCTGCAGTCTTTGAGTCTGCATCCTATGAGCGGCTTGGATGCCCAGATCTTCTATATGCTATTAATAGCCACAGTTTGCCAAAGTGATGCCTTTATCACTGCTGTTGCTAGAAACCCAGTACAGGGTTCTGGACGTTGTGATTATTGCTACATATATCTAATCTCAGCATATTTAAGCTTATATTCTTATCTGCTTTTTGTGCTTACCTAGATAGAATCTCGATATCTATAAGGTCCATACCTACCGGTAGAACCCCTGGGATGCTGAACAGTGACTCCATCGAGCTTGCTACTATCTTCGTAAGACATAAAGGTCAGAAAAGGGGAGGATAAGGGTCTGCAATCCGTTCCCGATATGATGCGGTGGTTTTCGTGAAGGATTCGCCTAGGAAACCAATTAGATGATGCGAGGTAGGCTTGTTCTCAAGGTTGGATCCTCGAGCAATGGAGCTCAACAATTTGTGTACACAACAAAGCCATCAGCCACGATATTGAATTTGCAGACGTTGACACAACTATCTGGCCAAGTATTCGACCTCTGTATCGATTGGTCGAGGATGACGTATAGATCCGGTTGATGCATGCCTACTGAATGCTGCAAATCGGAGCTGAGACGAATGAGAATCGTGCGGTTGAAGGCTGCTGTCACCCACCATCTGGGCATAGCTTCATGTAAAGGAAGTACTAGTATGGGTAATTGATATTACTACTACGAGTACGTACTGCCTTTATCCATCACGGTTCAATGAGCCTTACATATTAACTAAGCCCTTGAACAGACAT
>LFMI01000581.1:78541-115000 GCA_001050175.1 Trichoderma parareesei | reverse complement strand
CCCCCCCCCTAACTTTCCCAGAGATCGTTGCGTGTTGTACAGCGTAGCGTCATGTCAGGTCATGTCATTCCGTTTGTCCATTGTCGTTTCACGTTGATTTCGCCGGCGGCGGTGGTGCAGGCTTGTTCTTGTTGATGTCGTCCAGGATCTTGTTTGCGCCCCGGCTGACCAGATCGGCCGCCATGCGCTTCCCAAACTGCTCGGCCTGCTCCAGCGTGCCAATGGGCTCGACCGCCTCGCCGTCGACGCCCTCTGTGCCCTGCACCGACACGACTGTCGCCCGCAGCCTCAGCTGGCCCGGCTCAACCCACTTGGTCTCGACGCCAATGGGGACGCTGCACCCGCCCTCGAGCGCCCGCATCAGGCTCCTCTCCGCCGCGGTCGCCAGCCCGGCCTCCTTGTCCTCGATCATGCACAGCGCGGCCAGCACCTTGTCGTCGCCGGCGCGGCACTCGATGCCCAGCGCGCCCTGCCCCACGGCGTGCAGGATGCCGCCGTTGTCCGACTCGAGGAACTGCGAGATATGGGCGTCGAGCCCCATGCGCTGCAGTCCGGCCGCGGCGAGGATGATACCCGTCAGCTCTGGGTCGTCTTCGAGCTTCTTGAGGCGCGTCTGGATGTTGCCGCGGTGGTCCTTGAACCTGAGGGTCGGGTACCGCCTCGCCAGCTGGGCGATGCGGCGCACGCTGCTGGTGCCGATGACGCTGCCCGCGGGCAGGTCGGCGAGCGTCTTCCACCCGTGCTGCTCGACGAGGGAGCGCTTGAGCACGAGCGTGTCGCGCGGGTCCTCTCGCTTGGTGACGCAGCCGAGGACCAGGCCGTCCGGCAGCGTCGTGGGCATGTCCTTTAGCGAGTGGACGATGATGTCGAGCTCGTCCGCCGCCAGCCGGTCCTCGAGCTGCGTCGTCCACAGGCCCTTGCCGCCAAAGTTGTACAGCGCCGTGCTCTGGTCGCGGTCGCCCGTCGTCGTCATGCCGTGGATGGGGAACGAGTGCGTCGGCAGGACGGCCTGCAGCGCGGCGACGACAATGTCCGCCTGGGCCAGGGCCAGAGGCGAGTTGCGCGTGCCGACCCTGATGGTGGGAGGGGAGCCCTGTGCGAGGGCTGGTGTTTGCTCTACTTCGGCCATGGCTGTGTGTATCTTTGTGTCTGTGTGTCTGTATGCCTGTGTGTCTGTTTGTGCGTATGTGAGAGGTGGGTGGTGGTATTGGAGCGAGAGGCAAGTAGTGGTTGAAGATGGATCGGGATTTTCTTGGTGTTGGTGGTTCGAGATTTGAGGCGGGAAAAGTTCCGAAATCCGATGGAGGGGTAGGTTGGCTGCTTGGCGGGGCATTAGCACTGTGCAGTCGCGCATGAGATGGTGGAGTACGGTTTGGATTGGGAGGAGATACTGTGGGTTGCAGGGTAAGTTCGTCGTATGAACACCTTGATGGCTGGCGATGATGAGCATGAAGCAACTACCCTACTTTGTGCTGGTTGATGGATTAGCGAGACTGTGGACTGTAGAAGTCCAGGTCACTATTTATATGTCACAGTCCACCTTTTGCCTTGTTCACATTGCAAGATCTGTGCAATGTCTCTCAGTTCAAATCACAGCCGACGATCCGTCAAGATGAACAACATTTAGGTAGGCATCGAATAGATATCCAATGACACACAAATCTCCAGTTACAGCCGAACACTTGTAAAATGGTGCTTACAGTTTAACAAAAGTCTGTTATGTGATGACTGATGTTTGCGTCTGAATCATGACCTGTTGTGGTAAGTGATGAGACGAAAGGAGAAAGGAAAAGAGAGGCGAGCCGAGCTGGCGTTACAGTCATGACTTTTCCTCGAGCAGAGACTCAATCTTCCCCCGATGTCCAGGCCTTGGTATTACCCGTCGAGATCTCCGTCTCATCTTATGGATGAAGACGACTTGACATATACATAAATCTGGTATAATTGGGCTATAAAAAGCTGAATCGCAAACCGACTTCATCATCTACCACGCGGTCATCAGCTCTCGACTCACCCCATCACCGGATCATACCATCTACCGTCAATATCAAAGCTTCCCCCTGAGACATACACAATGAAACTGACTCTCACCATCCTCGCTCTGATTGGGCTGGCCGCTGCCAATCCGAGACCCCAGCTCCCTACTCCCGACATGCCGCCTCCGCCTCTCTCCTCCCAAGTCCCTCCCGACGATGAGCAGACCCCTGAGCCTACGACTACTTCGACTTCGACTTCGACTTCCAGAGACAATCTGCCCTCGGATCCTACCAGAGCACCGCCCGTCCCGGATGGAGCCATTTGCGAATGCGGCTACACCTATTGCGCATCTGTGCTGATGGGCATGAGTATGTCATGCCATCTATACCGCTAATCCACCCCCCCCTGAAGCACCGAATGAAAGAAACTGATGCCTCTCTTCTCCTACAGAAAAGCCGTGGTCGCAGAAGGAACTTTCCGAGGCGTATTGCAGCACGCCCAATGCCAGCTGCGACAAGAACGTGCCGGCCACCAACATCTCGTCGGCGCTGTACATCTGCCTTTGCGACGACCCGGACCAAAAAGTCGGCACGAACCTGGACCTTGTCTGCGGGTGCGACAAGTGTCTCAACATCGGGCCCGACTTCCGGGGCCGCTGCGAGACTCCGTGCCACGCCGGCAACTGCCAGATGCGGCTGTGGTGAAGGGAGCGATCCAGCCTAATGCTTGTAATGTTTGGATTTGGTTCAATGTTGTTTGTGAGCTGAAGTGTGTCTTTGGACGGTTACAGACCGATTCCATACGACTCGTATGTGAGATCTGGGCTGACTTGGTGAATGTGGGTGAGATTGCGTGGATTCCGTGTGCTTGAGGCAGGCGTTACATGTTACACACTTATTAACTTCAACTACCTACCTAATAATCTACATCAATCGAAATCCGGTTATAAACTGCAGACTTTATTGACATATAGGTCTTTTGATGCCTCTATCGACACAAGTAATAGTACGCATCTTCACTTGGATACCCTTATATTCCACCTTCTTGTCCCAGCTTCCACCTGCATGGAATTCCGCTCGTATGTACGCTCGGCCGTCCGGAGCCCCCAACCTTCTCAACCACTCAAATACCCCTTCACAACACCCTCAGCCTCCTCGTCTGCATCATGCATCCCGTCCGCTCGCGCAAATGTTCGCACTCACCCCCAAGCTGGTTCCCCAGCTTTTAGCGCCGATGGTCCCCCGCAGTGGGGGATTTAGTGGCCGTGACAGGCGGACAGCCCACCCCAACTCCCCTAAGCCCCCCCAATCGTTCCCCCTCAGGCCCCTGTAACCCCCCTGCAAGGCTCGGGGATTCTCCTCTGCCCCCCCTGGAACCCCGCATATGATGGCATGCCTGTTAGTGGTAACGTCAGAAAAGAGAAGGTCCGTCGACCTCGAGATCGAACGAGGTACATCACCGGCCGGGGAGATGCTGCCTGCGACGCCCGTATCTCGCGAGTACATCGAGGCTGAGATGATCCGTGCATGTTGTTTATGCTCAGTATCGATGGTCATATTTATCCGCTGCTACCGTACCGGTCGTGCGACTTGGAGTCGGCCTGCGCGGGGTTTCTGCACTCTGGCACCTTTTTTTCCCGGTCTGCCAGCCAAGAGGCCACTTCTCCTCATGCGCAGGCCTTTTATTTCCTGCCAGATGCTCTGGTTCTTTGCGTTCTTTTCTTCTTCTTCTCTATAAATCTCTCTCGACTGTTTCGTGATAGCTGCGGATTCTGCGCAATCACTTCGCATTGTTCTGTGTTGCTGTTGGTCGCGGCTCGCATGGGCTCCGTCAGCTGCCGTTCGCATTGTCACGGCGTGTGAACCGCATCGTCATCAATCTGGTCAGATTTTGGCTCTCCCAGGGAGTGATATCGCCATGGCTTGCTAATCCTCCGCTCTTGCAGCAGCTTCTCAAGACAAACAATTCGCGTGTGACGGCTGGAAATCGCCTCAGATGAGGGTCGATTCGTGATGGCGTCCTCTGTGCTTCGCCCCCTGGCCACCGAGCTGTACTTGTCGCCATCTGCCACCTCGTCGCAGTTCCTGCGATCTCGCCTTCGAATTCATGGTAAGAAGCGTGCCTTGTCTTCTATGCGCGAATTACAGCTGCTCTTCGGGCGTGGATGTCGCGCTGACTCGTCCTAGATGTCAGGCCGTTGTTAAACTGCCGCCGTCAATGGCATGCCTCTGCCGGCGTTCCACGGCAGACTGCACTCGTCGCTGCGGCGGCCCACTCTCTGGCGCTGGTTCGCTATGACTCTCCGGTAACACGGGCTTCCGTCCTACTGCCCAAGCCTTATTCGACGGAAGCGACTGCTGTTGTGCCACCCACGACCCCGTATAGCCAGCTCACCGTGGGCGTGCCCAAAGAGACGTACCCTGGAGAGCGCCGAGTCGCATTGACCCCGGCTAATGTGGCCCTTCTATTGAAGAAGGGTTTCTCCAAGGTTCTGGTTGAGCGTGGAGCTGGGGCTTCGGCTGATTTCCTGGATGATGCGTACGAGAAAGCTGGCGCCACTCTTGTCGACTCCCCAAATGGCATCTGGTCTGCTGCCGATATTGTTCTCAAGGTTCGCGGCCCCTCAGACTCGGAGGTTGGCTCCATCAAGGAGAATCAGACAATCATCTCCTTCCTCCAAGCTGGCCAAAACGAAGATCTCATCAAGAAGATTGCTGCCAGGAAGGCAACATACTTTGCTATGGAAATGGTCCCCCGTATCTCTCGTGCTCAGGTTTTTGATGCCCTCAGCAGCATGGCCAATATTGCTGGTTACAAGGCTGTTTTAGAAGCATCCAACGTCTTTGGCAGATTCCTCACTGGTCAAGTCACGGCTGCCGGCAAGATTCCCCCGTGTAAAGTCCTCGTTATTGGAGCCGGTGTAGCTGGTCTTAGCGCAATTGCAACTGCTCGTCGCATGGGAGCTATTGTCCGTGGCTTCGATACTCGTCCGGCCGTCAGAGAGCAAATCGAGTCGCTGGGTGCCGAGTTCATCGAGGTCGACATGCAAGAGGACGGCTCTGGCGCTGGAGGCTATGCAAAGGAGATGAGCAAGGAGTTCATCGAAGCCGAAATGAGACTCTTCAAGGAACAAGCCAAGGACGTCGATATCATCATCACCACGGCCCTGATTCCTGGACGACCCGCCCCCAAGCTGATCACACTGGACATGCTCAACGTCATGAAGCCCGGAAGCGTCATTGTAGATCTCGCTGCCGAGGCTGGTGGCAACTGTGAGGCTACCAAGGCCGGCCAGATGGTTACCTACAACGATGTCAAAGTTATTGGTGAGCTGCAACATTCCTTTAGATAGCTTCTGTTCACATATACTTCTATGCTAACACATCCGTAGGCTATACCGACCTCCCGTCTCGTCTGCCAACCCAGTCGTCTACTCTCTATTCGAACAACATCACCAAGCTCCTGCTGTCAATGGCCCCCAAAGAGAAGGAGTTCGGAATTGACCTGTCTGATGAGGTTGTCAGAGGTGCCATTGTGATGCAGAATGGAGAGATCTTGCCGCCCGCTCCCCGTCCAGCGCCACCTCCAGCACCGGCCAAGCCCGCAGCCGCAGTCGTAGTTGAAGCTAAAGAGCTCACCCCTTGGCAGAAGAAGACCCGAGAAGTGGCCACTGTTACTGCCGGCATGACGGGAGTGCTGGCCCTTGGAAAGTTTACCGGACCCCTCTTCATGTCTAATGCCTTTACGTTCACTCTGGCAAGTCTAATCGGTTACCGTGTTGTTTGGGGCGTGGCACCCGCGCTGCATTCCCCCTTAATGAGCGTCACGAATGCGATTTCTGGCATGGTCGGCGTTGGCGGTCTCTTCATCCTGGGTGGAGGCTATCTGCCCGAGACGATTCCCCAGACTCTGGGAGCCTTGAGCGTGTTGCTGGCCTTTGTCAATGTCGGCGGTGGTTTCGTCATCACCAAACGAATGCTCGACATGTTCAAGCGTGAGCTACCCTTCCCCCCTTGTTCTATGTCGAGGTCTAACGTGGCATTAGGAAGCACGGATCCTCCCGAGTACCCCTGGCTGTACGCTATTCCGGCTACATTGTTCGGCGGGGGCTTCATTGCCGCCGCGTCGACCGGGGCCGCCGGCCTCGTCCAGGCTGGTTACCTCATCAGCTCTGTTCTCTGCATCGGTTCTCTCTCGGGTCTGGCTTCTCAAGCAACTGCTCGGATGGGCAACATGCTCGGCATTCTTGGTGTCGGTTCCGGCGTGTTGGCCAGTCTGGCTGCCGTGGGATTCTCTCCTGAAGTGTTGACGCAGTTTACTGGACTTGCTGCTTTCGGAGCCATTGCAGGTGAATCGTATCAAGCTCTGGAACTATCGTGACAAAGTGACTAACTTTGCTCTAGGCATGCTCATCGGAAGAAGGATCACGCCTACTGATCTGCCCCAGACTGTCGCCGCCTTGCACTCCGTCGTTGGCTTGGCTGCTGTGTTGACCAGCATCGGCAGTGTCATGGCTGACGTTTCCGATCTGTCTACGCTGCACATGGTAACTGCTTACCTTGGCGTTCTGATCGGTGGTGTTACCTTTACCGGATCCATTGTTGCATTCCTCAAGCTGGCCGGCCGCATGGGCTCTCGCCCGAAGATCCTGCCTGGACGACACCTCATCAACTCGGGATTGCTGGCGACCAATGCTGCCACCTTTGGAGCTTTCCTCACCATGGCTCCCGGTGCTCCCGCAATTGCTGCTGGAGCATTGGCAGCTAATACGGCGCTGAGCTTCATCAAGGGATACACAACGACCGCCGCAATCGGAGGCGCTGACATGCCCGTCGTCATCACCGTGCTCAATGCCTATAGCGGCTTTGCCTTGGTGGCAGAAGGATTCATGCTGGACAACCCTCTCTTGACCTCTGTGGGGGCTTTGATAGGGGTGTCCGGTTCCATTCTTTCGTACATCATGTGCGTCGCCATGAATCGGTCCCTGACGAATGTCCTGTTCGGAGGCCTGTCGGCACCGACAAAAGCATTAGAGTACAAGCCGGAAGGCCAGGTGACTGAAACGTCTGTAGAGGACGTAGCAGACCAACTGGTCAATGCCGAGTCCGTCATCATAGTTGTTGGATACGGTATGGCGGTTGCAAAGGCGCAGTACGCACTCTCGAGCATTGTCCAATCGCTTCGTTCCAAGGGTATCACCGTCCGCTTTGCCATCCACCCCGTTGCCGGGCGCATGCCAGGACAGTGTAATGTGCTACTCGCGGAAGCGAGTGTTCCGTATGATATCGTCCTGGAAATGGACGAGATCAACGACGACTTTCCCGAGACTGATTTGGTCCTGGTCATTGGCGCCAATGACACGGTCAACCCAATTGCCATGGAAAAGGGCAGCTCGATTGAGGGAATGCCAGTTTTGCACGCCTGGAAAGCTAAGCAGGTCGTTGTGATGAAGAGGAGCTTGGCGAGTGGTTATGGTGAGTCAATTGCCTCCAATGATGAGCGTTCCATGAGCTGGTACTGACAATAGGAACAGCTGATGTGCCGAACCCAATGTTTTACATGCCAAATACCAAGATGTTGTTTGGCGATGCAAAGGTTTCTTGTGACGGTATGCCTTCCCTTGAGACCTCCACTCAAGATGTCAATGTACTAACAATGTCAATAGCAATCAAGTCAGCAGTAGAAGGAAAGTTGCAGTCGTAGGGGGTAATGTGAGGTTCTTTGTCGGGCACTTTTATGGCAAGGCGTAGGATTCCTGCTTGCTTGATCATTTGTTGCACCGCAATAGATGGGTTTAGATGGTTTGAGCCTGCGCGATAGTCTTGTCTTGATATATGAAAGAGTCAACCGTCGCTTGTCGTTGAATGATGCATGGTCCTGCTCTCACGATGGAACTGCAGGTGTCTGTGTGTCTATTGCTTGATTTGGTTGCGTTCGTTGCGCGATCTCGATATGTACACCATTTATTCCCGCAGAAATATCGAAAGAAAAACCACTCATACCCGCTCCTTGGCCACTGGCTCCCAGGCATTGAGCTTGGGCTTCGTTCTATCACCTCGCGTGTCAGCACCGCCGAGTCACTTCAGATATCATACCAAAAAGGCACCCCTTTTGTTCATCAAGCGCAGGGGGCCAGATCTTGTAACAGCAGACTCACGTGTTGTACGTCTTGAAAGCGCCCCTCGTCATGGTATAGTTTGGCTTGGGCAGGGCGGGCTCAAAGAACCTGGTGCCGGTGGCGATGAGGGGATCCTCGGTGGGCGGCTTGTCAACGGCGTAGCTGATCCAGGCGTGCCAGCCGGGCTCGATCTGGGCGGCGTCGTAGTCGTGCTTTGCGTAGTCGACCCAGCGGGTGCGGAGGGGCAGCTCCTCGGTGTTTTCGTAGAACTTGTTGCCGGCGCGGTCCTGGCCGATGAGGGTGCCGTGCTTGGTGTCGCCTGCGTTGCTCTCGGGTTAGGAGAAGGTTTGGGGAGCAGATGGGAGACAGGGAGGATGGAGGAGGCATACCGATGTACTGGTGAGGAAGAGCGCGAAAGAGCGCTGCGTGTTAGATGGGAGCCGTCGTAAGGAGGAAGCTTGGAGGACGAACCAGCAGCTGGCGGAAGTATTCCTGTTTGAGGGAAAATGAAGGGTTAGCAATGCTGTTTGGCAGCGATTGAGAGGGACGTTGACGGTGGGGAGCGGGAGGCGTACCTTGACGCCAATCTTGCGCAGATTGCCCAGAGTCCTTGTGAGGGTCGACATGATTGCGGCGGGCGGGCGCTTTCTGCTGCCTTTGGATCGTGGGATGGGCGGTCGTTTGGGATGAAGCTGGTGATGATGGTTGAGGTTGGCTGAAGATTCGCGGGCGGCAAAAGGTCGGCTGAATTGTCGGGCTACCGGCAGCCACATGCGATGCTCTCGGCAAGCTACAATTTTCTATTCTTTCACCTTCCGACACCGATTGCGGACATTGACTCCAATTTCTCTTGGGGTTTAATTCTTCTGTTCCAAGGCGCAGGATGATTGTGCGCAGCTGCGCCCGTTGCGCCTCCAGGACCCGAGTTCTGCGGACGAAACCCAGCATCTCGCCCCCGCGATACCAGCTCCGAAGCTATGCGACGCCTCACGGCGCGGCGGCTCAGGCTCACGGCGCGGGAGCCGGAGCGGCACCGGGGCTGCTTGCGCCGATGGTGAGCGAGCTGGACCGCATGGCGCCGAGCTTCGATGTCCGGGGCGACCAAATTCGCATCCTGAGGACGCCGGCCGAGTTTTACGAGACGCTCAAGGTGCGAGGACGGACGATGTGCGATACTGTGGGAGAGTGAATAGTTGGGCTGATGGAGTGAAACCTTTGCAGGATCGGATACGGCATGCCAAGAAGAGGATATTCCTGTCGACGCTGTACATTGGCAAGTCGGAAAAGGAGCTCATCCAGACGCTGCGGGAGGCGCTGGCGCAGAACCCGGAGCTCAAGGTGAGCATCTTGACGGATGCGCTGCGGGGGACGAGAGAATCGCCGGAGGCTTCGTGCGCCTCGCTGCTTGCGCCGCTGGTGGACGAGTTTGGAGCCGATCGGGTCGAGATTCGCATGTATCATACGCCGAACCTGACGGGGCTGCGGAAGCAGTATGTGCCCAAGAGGATCAATGAGGGTTGGGGGCTGCAGCATATGAAGCTGTATGGGGTGGATGACGAGATTATCATGTCTGGGTATGTTGCTGTTGATGAAGAGGGTAATGGGGGGAAGATGTTTGCTAACTGTGTTGTGCAAAGGGCCAATTTGTCGTCGGACTACTTTACGAATCGACAGGATCGCTATCACCTCTTTTCGTCAAAGGAGGTGACGGACTACTTCCGGAGCATCTACGATGGTGTCGCCTCGTTTAGCTTCCTCGTGGAGCCTTCAAAGGAGGATGTGGCTGGGTACACACTCTCTTGGCCGGCGACAAACTCTGCGCCATCGCCTCTCGAGAAGCCGCAGGCTTTTGTCAAGAGGACGACATCTACGCTCCAGGGCCTCATCGCCGCGCCGGAGAAGCAGCCGGGGAGCGAACTCAAGGACACTCGCGTATACATGCTCACCCAGATGTCTCAGGTCCTGCGCCCGGATACGTCGACGGAGCTTCCCGTGCTGACGCGCATTCTCGAGAGGCTATCCCGGCCGGAATATGCCGGATCGTCATGGACGTTTACCGCAGGGTATTTTAACCCCGCGCCGTCATTGACGAAGCTGCTCCTCGAGACGGCTTCGAGCAACAACGTTGTCATTACGGCGGCGCCGGAAGCGAATGGGTTTTACAAGTCAAAGGGGGTTTCGGGGCTTTTGCCCGATGCATATGTGCTTCTCGCGCGCCGCTTTCTCTATGCCGTGCAGCAGCGTGGTCGTGAGGGGGATATTACATTGAAAGAGTGGCGGTTTGGAACGGCTGGTCAGCCTGGTGGGTGGACGTACCACGCAAAAGGGCTATGGATCACGATGCCCGGCGAGGCGAATCCCTGCATGAGCATCATTGGCAGCTCCAACTATACGAAGAGAAGCTATTCGCTTGATCTCGAGGCCGGAGCTCTGATTGTGACTCGGAATGAAGCGTTGAAGGCAAGGTTGGGAGAGGAGCAGAAATGGCTGCAGGACCATGCGGCAAAGGTTACGATGGATGATTTTACGAGAAATGAGAGGAGGGTGAGCCTCAAGGTGCGGATCGCCATGTGGATTGTAAAGATGGTGGGAGGTGCTCTGTGAGATTCAAGGGATGATTGGTCTTGTGGAATTATAGAAAAATGATACCCGGACGGGATGATATAGATGGATATACATAGACTGGATGGAATGACGTGAGTCATACTGGGCAATGAGAGAGGTCACATTACGCTTACGGTGCTCACTGCTATACGCATGATACGCATCCGGTCGCCGAGGCGCCTCCGAACTAGAAGAATCCCATGGGATTTAAGTCCGAGAGAGGGCTGAATCCTTCAGCCACGGATATAAGAAGACTTGACGTCTCATTCATGAGACCCGTTGACTCTGTCTTGCACGACGGTTAATCCACCTGTTTGTCATTGCTTTTCAACATGACTTCAAACGAGAACCCCATTGTTCTGTATCACTATGAGAACTCGCCGTATTCCCGGAGAGTGTCGTGGTATCTTGCTTTGAAGGGAATCAAGTACCAACAATGCGTGCGCAACATACTCCTTGACTCCTATAGATGTAGTAGTATTATAGCTAATTTCCCGTATAGATCCAGCCTCGCATCATGCCCCGTCCAGACATTCACCGTCTGGGCGTGAAATACAGACGCATACCCATTCTCACAATAGGCAGAGACGTGTACCTCGATACGCGACACATCCTCACAAAGCTCAGTAACCTACCCCCAGGACGAGAAACCGTGCGTCTATCAACCGCTACTACGCCTGAACAGAGGGCGTTGCAGCATCTGCTCAACGTGTACGTCATGGACACCGGCTTCTCGAGAACAGTGGTGCAGCTCGTGCTCTACAGCCACAAGGGTCTGAACGATCCGGCCTTTGTCAAAGACCGCGCCGAATTGATCGGCAGCAGCACGTTTTGGCCGCGGGAGACTTTGGAGGCGATGAGACCGGAGGCGATTCGCAGGGTACAGGACGGATTCGACTTTTTGGAGAAGACGCTGTTGAGTGATGGGAGGGAGTGGCTTCTTGGTACGGAGGGGCCGAGTTTGGGGGACATTGAGATTGCGTGGGCGTTTCTGTGGTTGGAGAGGGTGCCGGGGGCGATGCCGGAGGAGTGGTTCTCCAAGGAGATATTTCCGAGGGTGTTTTCTTGGATGGAGAGGTTTAGGGGGGTTGTTGAGGAGGCGGAGAGGGAGTTGGGGGAGATTGAGACGTTGTCTGGGGATGAGGCTGCCGAGATGATACTTGGTTCGGAGTATCATGAGGCTGAGGGGAGGGTGGATGAGAGTGATGCGTTGGTGAAGCAGTTGGGGTTGAGTAAGGGGTGCTTGGTGAGGGTCTGGCCGACGGATACGGGGGTGAATCATAAGGAGGTGGGGAGGTTGGTGAGTGTTGATGGGAAGGAGGTTGTTGTTGATGTTGAGGCGGAGGGGGGAGGGACGGTGAGGGTACATGTGCAGAGGCATGGGTTTGCGGTTGCGCCGGTTGAGGAGTAGGGGATGAAGGGGGTATATCTCTGGAAGAGGAGTGGAATGATCTCTCATCTCATGATCTGTACTGTAAGCCACATCTTCACTCATGTTAAGTCCTGACTGGGGCTTTCATATGTGACTCTTCTCAATTTGATTCTATGAACATGTCTCATCTCATATTCTGTTCTTACAGAAGGTCATATTCTAGTCCATGAGGTGTTCTGGCAGAGATTGATCAATGTGGGGAAATGGCACGTCTTATAGCACGCAACTTTTCCATGACTCACACTGCACCGAAGGATTTGCATAAACGTCTGATGTTTTCTATACCACGGGCTTGTTCGTCTCCATCAATCTCCTTGACTGCTTTCTTGCCTGCTTAAATCATTATCTCTCACACTGTTATTGCACTTCATTTACAATCATACAATTCATCACAATCTGAACACCCGAATAGCATGGCACCGCTCACCGAGGACGAGGAGCACGAGTTGGCTCAGCAAATCCTCAACCAGCTGGCGCAGACGCCCTATGCTTGTTCAGCCCTGACCAAGCTGAGCGGCGGAACAGCAAACTTCCTCTACCGTGGAGTACTTGTTCGACCGCTCGAAGGAGAGGCTGATACGAAAGCGGCGCAGACTGTCGTCATCAAGCGCTCGACTGGCTTTGCTGCCGTGAACCGGGACTTTCCTCTTGATGTCTCGCGCTGCTTCTTCGAAGAGACTATGCTCCATGCTCTGGATGGCCATTCTTATACTGTCATCACTTCTAGTGGCCCTACCATGGTTATGGCTCCGCGATGCTACATGTTTGGCCGAGATACACACACTCAAGTGCACCAGGACTTTTCTGATACTATAGATCTCATTAGCCTCTTGCAGTCTGCCAAGGTCAACCAGATCCTACCCGGATCTAGTAGCCAACCAGTCGGCTATGCTTTGGGCTCTTGGCTGCGCTTCTTTCACAACTGGGCGTCTGAGCCGGCCCAAGCTGAGCTTAGGAAAAGCATAGGGCCAAACGAGGGCATGCGTCGTTTAAAGTGTCTTATTACGTACGACAACTTCATTGAGATTCTGGAACGCCACCCTGAGACTATAGAGGGCCATAGGGAGACGTTGGAAGCTGTCAGGAGTGCTATGAAGTATGAGTTTGAGAGAGAACCCACCGAAGGCGATGAGGTCCGTGGAATAATACATGGAGATTTCTGGGCTAGCAAGTAAGTTAAAAGTGCCCCTTACACAGTTCCATGCTATCATCAACAACAGGCTCTGACAGGGAAACCAGCGTTCTACTTCCAAACAGTCCATGGCATGAGACAGCATCACCTCAAGAACCAAATAAGCTCGCCATAATTGACTGGGAAAATGTACAATTTGGCCATCGCGCCGTGGATATTGGTGGCATGCTAGCTGACCTTTACGAACGCAAACACTTCAAAGACGTCGCTGCGAGTATTCCCATCATGCAGGGGTTCATCGAGGGCTATGGTCCTCTGAGCGAAGAGCTGGCATTCAGCACCGCCATTCACGTTGGTGTGCATCTTATCTGCTGGTATTACCGGCGGGATCGGAATGCTCCCTTTCCATATCCTTTGCCAAAGGTGCTAGATGTCTTAACTTTGGGAAGAGACTTTATTATTAGGGGATGGGCAAAGGATAAGTCGTGGTTTGGTAGCTCCGTATTGGCGCTGTTGTTCGCCTGTAAGTAAGAAACACCCGGATTTAAATATACATATGAAAAACTTTTGAATGCCCACTACCTTGAATATGTCACTGTGCGCCCCTTCCATTGTCTGCAGTTGTCTGATAGAGGCTTAATGACCTCCTTACAAATCTCACCCCAAAGTTCGTTTGTATTCCACTCAGTCCAGCGTTTAGTAGACGCCCCATAGACGCAGTATCTCACGGCTTGTTCGTACAGCGGCAGGGGCGTGTTGTAGTCATCGTCTAACCACTGCGCTGCAAGAGATAGTCTTGCGAAATAATCAGACGCAAACTGATGTGCCTTATTCGCAGCAAAGCGGTTCTCCAGTGTGGTCTGATGCCATATCTCAAGCAGCAAGATGCCAAGCTCCAGAAGAGTAGACTTGGGGTCAGCGGCATTCGCTCCATTGGCCTCCGCGTCCTCGATCTTCGCGCATACAAAAGGTCGGTTAAAGTCAGCGAGAGATCGTTCTGATCCATTCTCCGGGTTTAATAGGAAGAAAATCGAGTCTTTGGACCACGCTGGGCCAAACCATCGTGTTTGAGCATATTGAAGTAAGCTTGAGCCGAGTTTCGAAGCTAGAAGCATGGCTGATTGTAGGGGAAGCCTTGCGCCATATGCTCCGGAAGTTTCCGAGAGGATGTCCCTGAGAGAGATGGTCTGGTAATTGCTCTTCAACATCACTGTCTTCTGCTTTGAGGTGATGAAGCCCATCCTGTTGCTCGCATGTAGAATGAAGGCCACGTGTTGTGCCTCATCGTGAGCCGTTACAATGGCGGAGCAGAGATTGTCTATTGGGACAAAGTTTGATTGTAGCGAGCCGGAGTCTTTGGCTTTTGCGCATTCGCGTTCCAGGATCCTTACCCGTGAAGCTTTCGACTCGACCTGTCCAGGGTTCAAGTCGCTTTGGTCTTCCTGCATACATTTGACGGAAAGCTCATGGCATCTGGTTTGAATAGGGGCAAGGAGTTTTGCGGCGAAAATGAGCTGAAAGGCCAAGATTGTCTTTTCTTCGTCACTCATCTGTTTAGTAGAGCGAAGAAGCTCTGATGCCACGTCGACTCGATCTTCAAGCAAGACGTGAACGTTATGTTCGTTATGGCACGATCCCGTGCAACAGCGGCAAAGAGCTGTGTATAGGTTCTTTGAAGCACTCTGAATCTTGCGGAAGGCCTTGGCAAGCATCATGTTGCTGGATGATACGAGTGAGCTGACGGGTTCATGGCGGTTCATCAGCACGGTTTGTGAAAAGGTATGGAGCGTGCTGGTGGCTGTGTCCAGCTCGCTGATGCTTTCCTTTATCGCATCGCTCTTCAGGGCAACCTTGAGTCGTGGGATGATATCTGCCTTGTGTTTTTTTGCCGTTTGGTTTGCTTCTATGATTCCAACAAGATCGGACGGATCATCCTACGGAAGCAATCGAGAAGAATGTCATTCCTTGTTTCCTAGACTATGCGTCACGATGATAAAGTACCATCACGTACCTTGTGAGAGGGTATCAGGCCGTCTAAGTGCTTGGCCACTTCTTCCAGGATACACTGGATGTCCAGAACTCTTCCGGTCAAAGCTCTGTAGTTGTTGTCTCCAAGAAAAGCTACCATCTGGGTCTGGATCTTCTCATCCTTGAAATACGCAAGAGAGTCTCCGCTGAGGAAGATGGTCTCATCGTAGCTGTGGCCACTTCGCGTGATGATAAGGCGAACTGTTTCCAGTAGAGTTTGCTGGTGTAGCAGCAGAGACCTGGCTAGCTTCTCGACGTACTTTCGCTTGCGGAATGCAAGCTTGCCCTTGCCGTACGCATCACGGCATAGCTCTGCACCTGAGATGAGAATGGGGATTGCGTGAAAGACGATGCCGAAAGCTTCGAGGTTTGACATTTAGAGTTGCCGTGCCTGCAAATTCGATGACTGAGCTCCGGAGTGGTAGGTGATGAATGAGAACATGCAAACAATGGCAGTATCAGAGGTTGAGGCTCTGCTGCTGCGGGGATGTTCTGGTTAGGCTGTAATACGAGTACGCTCCTGATTTTGGCCCCCCTCCCTGGAGTGGTAACACCCTTGCTGCCCGATAAGGCGCAAAACGGGTGCTTAAGGGCCATGTTAACATGATACCTCAGGTGACACCAGCTCCCTTGTAAATATTGTTTAGTTGTCAGAATAGTAGTCTTATGTAGACGCCTATAGTAGCCAAAGCAGAGCAAAAGTGAAGGGCACTATGATGATCTGATCTAATGGCTCGTCTACGAGGCTCTAAAAGTAATCTATATAAAGAAAGCCATGTATCTCGTCTTGACAATCTTATCTTTGAGCAGCTTCCGAGAATACCAGTGAAAAACACATCCCATACCCCCTCATCTGATATCTTCGAATAACTCGCTCCCACGGTGATCCCGTGAGCCAAATAGCTAGACTGAATCCACCGTTGATGCACATACCAGCTTTGTACCTTCGGCAGGAGTCCGCTCAAACATTCTGCCCGGACGGCTGCGTACTGCCACCCACCTCCCGTCTCATCTTCGAGGTGTATCGGGTCTGTACATGTATGGAGTCCGAAAACCGATGTCAAGGTGCCTGGTCTTCGATTCCCTTTCCCGACATATACTCATTGACGTTGACTTCGGGATCGCCTCCAGTGACGGTCTTGCCCGGAAACTGGGTTGTTGTTTGCAAGACGTCGGTAGGGTCGAGGAGCGCATTGCGAGATTGATGAGCGATGGGAAGACTTTGTGATTGAAGACAGGAAATGGCTGTATATCTCTGCAACCCTGGTTCTGCATGGCATCAACTAGAGACCACCGAGGGCAATAAAAAAGTGCAGGAAATGTTCGACCAATGCAACCAGCGGCTGGTGAAGGGAGCGCAGTCTGTAGGGGTTGCCGTCGAGGCGGGAGCCCAGAAGGACTCACTTTCTGCATAGGTTCCGCTAGCAACGTTACCGGCCTGCTCACGAAGCTGGGAAATAAGCAGACAAGACTGGGGGTGCATTATTATCTGCGATCTGGCGATGCAATTCGTACGTAGGCAATGGTGATGGTTTAAACAGCACCTGCGACATCCGACACAGAGACAATACTATAACGTGTAAGGTTTGAAAACGGAATACGTACAAGTGAAGCGTAACTGAATTAATATATACTATTGGGGCACCTGCGTTTAGTTGGGCAGCACTGACTGTCTTCACAACCTGAATCGTAGCCCATGTAACAGGATAATTCTCGGCATCCTCTTCTCTGTACTGTAGTGCGGCATGCAACACGGCTATTGATTGTTTGCTCTCCCCGCATGCGGCTCTCGAGGAGCCCTCATACATTCTTTGTCACGGAGCCTGGTGTCCATCCTTTCACCTTCCTTTGTTTCTTACAAACTCTGACCCCCAAACTAGATAACACCTGAATCCGGCTATTTGAACTTTATGTATGACAGCGGGTTTTGATCTGAAAATCAAATCTCCGTCAACAGATGCCACTCTTCACATTATCTCGCCATGGAGCCCCTTGCCGATGCAGGTCTCGCAGCGATGCAGCGGTTTAGACTTCTCCAACACTTTGAGATCCAAAAAGCAGCTCCAAGCGAGTTGAAAATCTGGCCAAAAGGCCTTTTTCTTGCCCAGTTTGATCGATTCGAGCTCTGGGCAGTGAACCTTGGCCTCTTCATAATGGGTCACGGATCTTTGGATTACAGGATTCGTGATTCGGAAAGCATGAGAGAGGCCATCCTGAAGATGGTGATGGATCTAACCAGGTCTCTTGACGAAGGTAAGAAACTTGGTCAAATTACCTCCGGAATGCCCTTTTGACGGATGTCCTGCAGTCCTTGAATACCTCAACGGAGAAATAGAACAAGAAGATGAAGAGTTTGACACGGATTCCGATACGGAGTGGGACATGGATCTGCTCCTTGACAGCGTCAAAGATCCCATCGATCGCCTATATAAGATGGCTGTGTGGATTCGCGATCCGGCGACTAGGATTCCCTCCTCAAAGGCCCGAAACTTCCAGCGGATCGACGAAGAGACCAAAGTAGATCTGTTCAAAGCCTTTGAGCCTCTTGACTATGATTATATTAGCTCCCTTTTCCTGCAGTATGAGAAGGATAAAGCTTTGCAGGAAACACAAGCAGCCAAAGGTGAAGCGGAAGTCGGAGATCTTGATAACCAAGATCAGGTGTGGGAACCAGTCAGAACGACGTTAAAGTTGAGTAAGCTGAGGATAGAAACCGGCACTGAGTCGTATCTTGTTCGCCGCATAGCTCAAGCAAATGGGCGCAGGCGGCAGCAATTTGCTTACTGGAGAAGCCACAAGGACAAGCTCCGCGCAGACTCATATGTTGTCGTCGACGCTCCAACGCATGAGCTTCCAAGCGGCGGTCACCAGATGGAAGCTGGCAACCAGAATGATTTGATCAAGGCACCGTTAACGGTCGCCACGGCTACTCAGTTGAGGTCTCTGAGCGGCGAGGCGAAAGAAATCTTTGAAAAGGCCAACTTTCTGAATTATGCCGTCTCTGAGTATGCTCCGTCGGCTTGGGAACCCAGCAAAGACATTGTCAGCTTTCCATTGCCGCCTCGAGTAGCCGCGACGGAGCAGTTTTTCAAATGCCCCTATTGCTTTACCATATGCCCTAGTTCCATTCTCTCAGAAAAAGCCTGGAGGTATGAACCTTGGTCAGATTTTGATGACAACTACCTTTGTTTACTACTGGCTGACCATGGTTTTTCTCAGAGCCCATCTGATACGCGACCTAAGGCCTTATGTCTGCACCTTTGAACATTGTCCAAGTTCCGACCAGCTGTACGACAGTCGCGACGACTGGATCCAACACGAGGTGTCGGCCCACCAAACCATGTTTCAATGTCCAGTGCACCCAGATGACACATTTGACTCCTCAGAGGCGTATGAAAGACATATACAGAGCCACTGTCACGGCGAGACGCTTCCGCTCTCATTAGCGAAGTCGACCATGACCAATATCCAGCGAAGCTGCCCTGTGTGCTCAATAGTCTTACAGAATACACACGAGTCACAAAGCCATATAGCTCTTCATCTAGAGCGCTTTGCTATGTTTACGTTGCCTCGCTCCACCGACGACCCCGATGGTGGTAATTTCAGAAGCCAGTCTACCGGAGCTCATCTGGCTTCTGACAGATCCCTAGATGGGTTCTCAGAGACAGGATCAGTGGTTTCCTTCACTGCTGAGAATTCAGACATTATCACGAAACGGTTACCAGGAGATTTCGATGTCACTAGAGAGAAAATGTTGGAGAGACTGATGAGTGTGAGCCAAGAACTGGAGAATATATTCACGAGGCCAGCAAGCATGCTTCACTTGTTCTCTGAAGATATGGCCCTCGTACAATTTCAAATCAAAGCGCTGAATGGCGACATGGTTCGTTTCTTTGAGATGGGTGATGCACTGGGACGCAGCTTTCTCTCAATCTTCCCAAAAACCTTCGTCGTCGAACTCGGAGAGATTTGCGTCAAGGCTGGGCTCTTAGAGGAGGCTATCAACACTTTTGAGCGTCTGAAGTCTGTCCAAGCCAGTCAGCTCCCCCGTTCCGACCCAGCATTACTACGAACGCAGCAACAACTAGAGCTCGTTTACGAGGTAAAAAACGCGCTGCAAGAAGTGCAGGAGGCGCTGGGACCGGAGGCAGATCTTCAGACGGAGCCAGGCAAGAGTCTGGCTCTGGAAAAACTCGCTCGAACTGCGCTGGGAATGCATCACGCTGAAACGATATGGGGCCCAAGCATTCGGGAAGAGTTGGCTAGAGTCATAGCTGATGATGGCACGGCAGCCCACGAAACAGTCTTGGAGGGAAAAAAGCGCGGTGCAGCTTCAGGGGAACACAACTCTGGAGGGAGTCAAGAACGGACTGGAAGCGAAGCCGAGATTTTGGAGAGCAAGAGATCTAGGAGACGCTCGGCATTCAACAGATCCAGTGGGCTGCGCCGAAGGCTGAGGTCTGCAGCCCTGTCGGCATTAGACCGACGGGGACGCAATTCATTAGCCGAACAGGACCAAAGACCTACGACGCCTCAAGGAAGTAATGAGGATGAAGAAAGGCTGGCGACTGTTACCCCCAGGCGGAAGTTCAAGCAGCTGCATACAAACGATGAGAGCACCGCTTCTGATACCATGTCTTCGGGGGCCGCACGACTTGAAGCGACTCAAGAAGGAGAGGAAGAAGCAAGCCAGGCTCAAACAGCTCTAGAACACGACGGAGACGACACTGAGATGGCTGGTCCTGAGGACGACCTCGCCAGGGAGCCCAGGCAGATCCGCATGGTCGAAAGAGAGAATGAACGGAAGCGGACGTTGTCAACCTCGCCCCCACGTCGTCCACGTCGTCCGCGGCGTGTTGCCAACCGCCGCCGGGAAGCATTTGGTAGGAGTAGCTCAAGAGATTTGGGGTTACAGCGGCCAAATCGTTGGCGATGTGTAAGTTTCTTTGTCCTTCTGCCATTACACGTGACTCACAGACCTCAGTGTAAGTGCGCCGGTGGCTGGTTCAGTTGCCAAACAAACGATAGCTGCCCCTTGTGTCAGTCATGGCGTTGCCCCAACTGCGAATATAGCATGTCATAGGTACTGAAGATCATCAATTCGCGTTTGAATTTTGTCGCCAACGCACACGAATTCAGGTGTATATCAAGCTACCTTGGATTTTCAAACGATTAGAATCCAGCACTTAGGTCTCGCATACGAGTCATTACATATAGCTTGACTTGGGTATGTATGAACATCTATACTCCGGCTCTAGTCGTTGCTTTATCTTATGGCAGACTGTTGTTCGTGAAACCGAATTTGACCATATTACTGAGAAGTTGGCGTCGTGTACATGCCCTGCATACTCTGACCGAATTGGTGCACATTTGGCTGCTGCTGCTGCTGCTGCTGCTGCTGCCCTGTCAAAGGGTAAGCCCCCGAAGCCTGTTGCGGCGGCATTGAACGGGGGACCTGTAAGGGACTCTGTCCTGTAGTAGATGCTTGCAAAGAAGCACTACCTGGAGTATCGCCTTGGTTATGCCAAGTTTGAGTGCCAGGATTGTGGGCTGCCTGCATCTGGTTGAAAACAGGATAGACAGGCTGCGGAGCAGCGATGTTCTGCTGTTGATATTGCTGCTGTTGCTGCTGAATGCTCATCTGTTGCAACACTTGCTGTTGTTGCACATCCTGCTGTCCCTGAGGCTGATAACCTTGACCATACTGAGCTTGCTGAAGGACATATTGCTGCGGCTGTGGAGGGGAATGCGGCATGAATACTTGCTGTCGTGGTAGCTGCTGCCCTTGTGTTGCTTTGAGAAAAGCGGCCTTCTTGTCTTGCCCTTTGTGGCTCATTCCAGCGCTGTCGACAACGCAGTTGTTCTCGTCGATCCAGACAGCTCGCAGCCTGCCCTCCTTGGCCCGTTGAGCAGGCCCGGTGCCATAAAGGGTGTTCATGTAGTTTGTAAACTCAAGGTAGGCATTCTTGACGATTTGAAAGTGCGTCTCGTTCAGATTAATCACGGCATCTGGTTTCAAGATGGCTTCGTGGCTGTTGCCCTGAGCTTCGTATTCGGCGAGAGCCAACGCCGTTTGACAGGCATTGCGGATTTGTCGGCCATTCCAGCGAGCTTGTGGGTGCTCGTAGTAGTGCTTGGTTGCAAAGCCGCGGATACTTGACCCGTCAATGTTGATGACTCTGTTCTTCTTTGCGAAGCGGTCTTCAATCATGGCCAGATTGTTGTCGAAGACTTCGAGAGTGTTTCCGGCGTCTAGCTCTGGGTAGTAGAGACTGACGTGGATTCTGGACGTGAAGGCTTCGTCAAAGTCTCCGACGCGGTTGGTTGTGAGGAAGAGGATGCCAGCGTAATACTCCATGACGCGCAAAAAGACTACAAAGTTCTTCAGTCAGTATAATAGAAGAGGTACCTAAAAGCGAGGATGGCTCACCAGCTACCAGTCCATTCCGCTTAAAGTCCTCTTTAGTTCTCTCAGCCAGAAACACATCGGCTTCGTCAAGAAGAAGGACGCAATCCCATCGATTTGCCAATGCAAAATTCACTTCCAAGGCCTTTTCGACTTCTGCTGCCGTGGTTCCGAGGTCTCCTACAGAGCGGGAGTAGTCACGGCCAGTGTTAGCCATCGACCCGGGTGTGATTAGTGACGACTGACTACGTACCGCAGGTAATTTGGAAAAGCGGCTTCTTGAAGAGTTCTGCTATTCCTTCTATTTGGAGAGAACATCAAACGTTAGTAGGCAAATCTTCCAGTCAAGAAAGGTGTCTGCGGTATCACGAACCGGCGGTAGATGTTTTCCCCTGGCAAGCATTGTATCAGCAAAAAAATGAAACACAAGTTGAAGAGAAAAGTCCAGTTTGCTACTCACCACTCCAGGTGCGCCGTGGAGCAGCATAATCAGTCCCTTGCCTATTTGGCACCAATCGTCAGCACATTATGCATGAGCCCAGAGGTGATGAGGAAAGAGATAATATATATACCTTTGCCCTTGACAATGTCAAACTGTTGCTGGTGTCCACTTGTCGACTTCTTGTCTCGAAAGTGCTGGGCGACAAGGGACACAATCATGGATCTGTGTTCCTTTTTGATCACCAGGCTATCGAAAGCCGTCTTGCGCTTCTTGTTGGCGGTGGTACCGCGTGTTTGTTCATCAGCCAGCACGTTTTCGACATCAGGTGCGTGTATGGCCGTCATGTAGGTGAGATCTAGTTTGGCTGCGAATTGTGTTAGCGAAGAAGCCATAGGTCGATAATACGAAGCCGCCCTACTCACCCCATTTCCGGTTGCGCAGGACAAAGCCAAACACGCGGTAAGACATAATGACCAATTCGTCGTCCGAAGCTCCAGCAGCGTTGGTATTGCCAGCTCGCAGGTCACTCAATGGCCGCGGCAATATGGCGATTGAAGGCTGCTCGTTCAAAGAGGTCACGCTGGGTAGCAGACTGTTGATGTACTCGGTTTTCTGCTGCTCGTCCACGTTGATGTCGTTG
This sequence comes from Trichoderma parareesei, assembly GCA_001050175.1. Lineage (NCBI taxonomy): Eukaryota > Fungi > Ascomycota > Sordariomycetes > Hypocreales > Hypocreaceae > Trichoderma > Trichoderma parareesei. Next base: position 92,221 of record LFMI01000581.1, on the reverse strand, counting down.
TATATGTAGTCGTTGGCACAGCATAGCCCACGGCAAGTCCGCATTTCGTCGTCATCATCTTGATCTTGGCCGGAAGTATTTCCGATGAGCGCCTGTAAGAGTGGCTTCCATTCCTTCTGCGTCTCGTCTTCGACGGAAAAGGCCGTTTCAAAGTCGACGACGACTTGGCCTTCCACATCCTCTCGTGCTTCCAAGGTTGGCCCAACATAGTACATGTGCTTGACGGCGGCGACTTGGAGGAACATGGCTCCTCGGCGGATCAGCTTGTGTCGATACTGTTGGTCTGGCGGAAGAGCCTTGACTTCATCCCACATTGAGTCATCAAAGTCGGACTGCTTGACAGGATGAAGGCGGAGCGGATAGACTTCCAGTAAGGTCACCTCTTTCTCGCCTTCAAACCGTTTGAAGTCAAACACCTTGGTGACTGGCCCAATATTCTTGCCGTCGAAATCGATATAGATGCAGGTGATGTTAAAGACGGACGATTTGCGGGTGGGATTGCTGTACCACCTCTCCCATGCCGACGCGACCCGGTGATTTGCACTGCTGACGCTGATGACTCTGTAAGCCTGCTTGCCATCTCTTCCAATGACCTCCATTCCCGGGCGGAAAAGGTACCAGAGGTCTGAGAAGACGATTTTGCGGCATTGAGGCCCATGCAGATATTCCAGCCTCTTTGAGATGTCAGAGTCTATAAAATCTAGCAGGCATCGTAGATGAAGCAGTGCGGTCGGAGACTTTGTAGTGTCGGTACTCCCCTTCTCCTTATCTTCTTCCTCCTCTCCTTCACTTTCTTCGGCGTCTTCTTCTTCCCTCTCACCGTCGGCTTTGACACCATCGTTGACGTTGTCTTGAGCGACCTCCACAGGCTGAACGTCTGTAGACTGCCTCTCAGATAGGCCCTCAACTGCTGGGCCTTTTTCGGGCAGTACCGCCGGTCCTGGATCATCACCGGGTGCATGGGTGCCAGGAGTCGCTTCAGTTTGTGGCCCCTCTGAGACAGCCAGAGCATTCTTCTCTGCCTCGGACTCAGACTTCAACTTCTTCTCGAGTGCAGTGTACCAATCGTGCAACGCTCCCCTACAGTAGAAGATGGCCTTGAACGGCCGGATGAAGACGACAGAGGAGATGTTCATGTCGGCCAAGGAACCATCCGCCAGTGATCCCAGGATCTCCGCGAGTATGTAGCGAAGGATTGATGAATGAATGCGAATCCTCTCTGGAAGCGGTGCCAGTCCTGCCTCAATTGTCTCTTGCGCCTTGCGATCCCGGAGATTCTCGACCTTGCGGCGCCGCTGGCCAGAGTGCCCATACCACCGATACTGCCTGATGTCTTCATCAATAGTAGGCTCGCCGATGAGAATATCCAGGACGTGTGCTTTCTCCTCGTCCACAGAATGCAGAGCCTTGAACGCGGGCCATCTGACCCGGTTCTGCTTGGGTATGGTCAAGCTCGACGGTGAGGTTTTGACGGGATCAAGCACTTCCTCAGCATCCTCCTCCTGCTCGGGCTTTTCGTCTTCCGCCTCCCTTTCTTTCTCTCTCCTCCTTTTTTCAGCCTCTTCAGCCAGGTAGAGACGGTCCATGTCCCACTCAAAGTTCTTGCGAAGCCGCTCACGGCGGTGGCCATAGTCAATCTCGCGGTCATATTCCACATGCGCGCCAGATTTGGCATCAGCTGTGGTGTTGCAATTGTGATCGGGATCAAAGGGATCTGGTCGTGCGTACTCATTCGAGTAGGTCAAGTTCCAATAACGATAGTTTCTACCGTCCTGAAAATAATCGTTGTTGGACCACATGTTCCACCACTCGGATCTGTCGTTGAGCTCCCAGTCTTTCCGGTGCTGATAGAGGCAGTCTTCCATGCGTTTGTAGTTCTCTCGATATGCTCTTCTCTTTGCTGCCTCTGCTTCCTGCTCAGCATCAACTGGTGCGGCGCCTTTTTGTTTCTGTTCCAGTTGCTGTATCATCTTCTTGAGGTTCTCGATTTCGTCGGCAAACTTGTCAGTATCTTGTGTAGTTGACTCGATATTGCCGCCATTGCCACCGGCACTTTCTCCATCTCGACTCGAGCTCAACGGAGTTGGAGCCATAGTGGTCGATGCAGTATCGACAGTTTGGGGCCCCAGTTGGGTTTCGACTGAAGTCATTTTCGTTGTCCTTCAATGCCAGCTCAAGTTTGAACAATCATAAAGCAATGTTCTGGGCTTTATAGTTGTCTTGTGCCCTCTCCCTTGAGGAGTTCAGCTCGTGTAACCTCTATGAAATAGAAGTAGGATGTGCACGGCAGAAGAGTTACAAAAGATAGACTATGGCTTCAACCAGTTTCAAACAAGGCCAGCTAGAGCAGCGCGTAGTGAATCACCCCATTAATAGAAACGGATAACCCGAATCCTACTCCTCAAGGGTCCGTCATCGCGTGCAGTTGGTGCCTAATGATATCCGCGGCGTTTCCGCGCCAATCGCTGGCTTGTTGTGCGCGGTTTGTTTGCGCTCTACACCCTCTTTGCGTCTGCAGAGTGGAATCCTGTAAGCCAAGAGCCTCACCACTACTGGGTTCAGCTGGAAGAGAAACTGTCAGATGAGGGGTAATGTGATGATAACGTGCTTTGCAAGGACTCCTCCGTAGGGGATAACTCCCATGTCACGGCTTTGGACTTGCGCCGACTACCGCGGCATCCTTGCTGCATTTCCGCATCCTCAAGCCAATACTAACAAGACAGGTGGAGAGCAGCTATAGTATGCAGACGCAGGAAGCAGTTGCATGATCCTGCCTGACCATGCACTAGACTGACAGGGTAGATAAATCAGCGCAAGGCTTACCCTATCTTGCCTATTCATACGCAGGATAGGGAGTTGAATGTTGTCAACGTTGTATCAACTCGAAGAGAGGACAACTATCTTGTTCTCTTCAGAAGTTCCGTCCCGGCCAATGAGTGACTCGAGTCCCGTCAGCAACTACCTCGGCCATCGCCCTCCCAGCGTGGCCTTTATTGACAATCGACTTCCAGAGCACCATCAACTGTTCGCGGATCCTTCGGTGCGCTATGATCCGGTTTCCGAAATCTACGTCCCTTCTAGGATCCAGGAGGATGACGAAGTTGCGATGGCATCAAGACCAGTGTTTACAGATATCAAGGCGATGAGATTCTGGGAGAGTATCCTCCCTAGAGCTATGTCGGAGCTGAATGCAACACCGGAGCCTAAAGGGCGATCCGAATCAACGTATAGTATCCGAAACAAGACAAACTGGCATGCAATCTTTAGCAGCCTCGAGGAAGCAAAATTCAGATATGAAAATAGAGAAGGGCCCATGAACAAACTACGTGACATGCGGCGAAAAGCTGCAAACAAGGCCGGGCCCGTTGGGAGTGTGGTTGGCATCGTTTCGAAGGTTATCCCTGAAGGCACTTTGGCTACGCCTGTGCTGGGCGCTTTGCAAATACTTCTAGGTGTAAGATGAACCAAACGACAAGCGTCTTCGGGAGATGCTGGGCTTGATATAATTACTGACGAGATTCGCATCAGGCAGTCAAGATTGCTGCAAACCTACGTGAAAAGGTCCTTGGAAGTTTCGATGATAATATGGCCATCTTTTCGGATGTCGAGCTATTCCTGGGAACTTTTCCCAACGATGAAAATATTGTAAACGCGTCCGTGGACCTCATTGTTGCTGCGCTCAAAGGAATTGAGTTGGCCATCGGGTTCTTCACCAGCAATTCATGTGAGTTTCTTGACAAGATGATGGATGATGGTAAAAGCTAATCAAGGAACTCATATTATAGTGAAAAGAGGGACCAAGGCTCTTCTCACAAGCGACGAATACGAAAAGGGCCTGCTTGAAAGCCTGGATATGATCAAGACGAAAAGCAAAAATCTTATGGAAGAAGCTTTGAAGTCACATATCTATGAAGTCCATATCTGTAAGTCCTCATCAATGGTACGCCCAGCTCTAGCAAAGCTTGGAGCTGATACATGCCTCTACAAGACTCTCAAGAGACGCAGAAGCTATGCAGAAACATTCAGACACTCAGTGAAGCAATGGACAGGAAATTGCAAAATCTGGGAGAGGGCTTCAACTCTATGAATCTCCTTCTGACTGAACACGTTAAAGAGAAAGAAAGTGAGTCGGCAAATCTTGGGTTCAAGGAGGCCGGCCCCAAGAGGATGACCACTATGTAGTGCAGCTACTGATGGCTTGTGTACAGAATTGTTGGAAGCTACTCGCCAACAGCTCGAAGTCGCCTACCGCGAGAATCACTTTCTCAGGGCCGAGAACAACACGCTACGTGCCTATTCGCCTCTCAGAGCCATATCACCATTCCAGCCGCCACAGACGCAGATATTGGCTGCACAGTGGTACATTAGTCAACAGGATCTACGACAGCTATTGAACCAGTTCGACGTTGATCTTATTGATCTCGCCTTTGTTGCGGACAGAAAGAGCCAGCTTCCTCCCAAGCAGCGACTACAAGCCGAGCAAATTGTCAACACACAGCTGTTCCGTAACTGGGTCATTTCGCCCACTTCTTCGAGACTCCTCATCCATTGGGATAATCGTCTTCCGAAGACCATTGCTGGCCTCTCGCCTCTATCTGTCTTCTGTATGACCATAACACAGGCCTTGAGAGCCAAGGATCAGTTTGTGTCTCTTGTGTGGTTTTGTGGACGACATGCCGAAGCAGCAGATTCCGGAGGCTGCATTGGTGCGCGTGCCATGCTTTCAAGCCTGACTGATCAGTTGTTGAAGCAACACCCATTTGACGCTCAGTTTCTCTCTTCCAACAGCATCAACATTGCCGGGCTACAAGAAGGCAGTCTCGATGCATTGATACAGCTGCTATGCTATCTCATCAGGCTACTGCCTCCAACGGTGTCAGTCTTTATCATTATAGACAATGCCGTCCTCTATGAACGGGACGGATTCGAGGAGGAGTTGCTGCAAGTCTTTCCGACGCTGATTCATCTTTCCCAAGACACAACCATGCCCGCGGCCATCAAACTGCTTTTCACAAGTACACCGGGCACCACGACTGTGAGAAGTGCCTTCGAGGATCTAATATTGAAAGTCGACAACTTGCCGCAAATGACCTGGGCACCAAGCGAGGAGCGGATGATGAGGGAACTTGAGGGGGGGCTTTCTTGATAATGGAGATGAGGGAGAATGTGGCATAATTCAGTAGTCAAGCAGGCTATGGAGAAGGACCTCAAATTACTTGGATAGTCTTGCAATCAATACAAAACTGTGAGTCAGTCAAGATGCAATACGAATATTTTTATTGACGAGGTAAAATCTGAGGGCAACGGCATCTTCATCGCCGCACTTGTAAAAGTGAGAAAAGACATTGCCCAATTCTCTGCCACACTAGCTGAAATGCCTCCAGTAACCTCGTTCTCTTTGTTACCCGGTAAAGAGAGTATACAGACCCAACTTTGGGTAGCTTTTGATCTCTCTGTATAAATGGACTCGGGATGCTGAGGCCTGTTTCTCCTCGAAAACAGCCGGCACTGAATGTTCACGAGGATATTGTTTCTTACACCTCACGTCAATTGAATCCAGGGACAGTCAACCTACCTACCTAGATAATAAAGATCGGGACAAATCGCGAAAATATCACCGACGAACGTAAAACGTTACTATTGCCCTATTTACAAATTTTACCCGGCAAAAATTTTTCGCCACTAAGTCACATATATAAACTCCGTCCTCCCAGAATCCGTCTTTTCCTAACCTAAGGGGAAAACAGCCCTAGGTCAACTCCCAACGACAGATTGGAAGCAGAGAACGGCGGAAGAGATCGCAGTCGCTTTCTGGACGATGGCTCTATAAACTCTCATTCGACAGTTTCACCCTCGAAGCCCCCGTGGTGGAGTGGTTACCACTTAACTCTTATAGATCCAACCCGTTGGTCTTGGAGATATGTTAAGGTCGCCAGTTCGATCCTGGCCGGGGGCACCAATTTTTTTGCGCTTCTGCCATTCGTCTCTACGTAAAGCATTCCATTTTGCAGTGCTGAGAAGCTTTAAAGACAGATTGTTTGAAAGGTTATGTTGGCCGATTGGATATAATTGCGCTGGTCTGTTTCCTTTGTAGAATGGACGGAAGTGTTGTTGATTCGTTGGGAATGCTTTGAGCACATGTGAGGTCAACCATAAGGAATACTACCTACCCAGATGCACTCACTGCTTTGATACGAAAGATCAACTCCATGACGATCTGAGACGCAGAAAAGACGCATTGGTTGTATTTTCACAATCAGGTACGGTTCATTGACAGTCAGTTGTCGCCAACTCCCCGCGAAAGCCGGAGGACTCGGTATAAGCTGCGGGGTCAAATCGGCATACGTACGATGAACAAGGTCTCTCTGTCCCCAACTCCCCAAGAGTCGAATGTCCTATGTGCGAGGTCGGTTCCAGATCTAATGAGAACCACTTTGAGCAAGTCTTGTGACAATGACTGGATACGATGCAGCCCGATTTCTCTAGAGAATACTCGTATGATCGCATTGGCCTCGGTGTAGGCCAGATCGGCCCTCAGATCGGACGCACCAGAGCAGCTCCACATCCATAAACTCCGGAGCTTTGGGTATGATTTGTCTTGGGGTCGGAGTCGAAAACTCCGATGTTGAAAGACGATGGCTGGTCCCAGCACCCTTCGATCCAACCGTAATCGCTAGCTCTCGGTGTGACTCTTCTTGTCGAGAAGAAGCCCCAGATGCTGGCTTGTTGCCCAGGGGCATATAAGCTATTGGAGACCTATTCAGACAATCAGCTTTGCCAGATAGTTACAGCAATCTCGTATCAAGACTGGCAAGCAAGCATATCCGAAAACATGAAGTGGCCACAAGCACCGCCATTTTACATCTGGGCCAGTCTGGCAGCATCCAGTGTGCCGATTCTCTTTGGGTGCGTCACGGAGTCTCCAGCTCTCTGTCGCAGCGTAAGCTAATTACGGACGCTCTTGAATGCTATATAGTCTGGATACAGGCAACATTGGCCCAGTGACAACGATGCCGGCATTTCGCAAGACATTTGGAGACTTCTCGCCTACCGTCCACGGAGTCATTGTATCGACGGTGCTCATATCTGGTGCTTTTACGGCGCTCATTGCCGGGATCCTCGCTCACCGATTTGGCCAAGTCCGCATCTTCTCAATAGGATCCTTTGTCTTTGGTGTCGGCGCGGCCATCCAGGCGTCTTCTTCCGCTCTCCCCGCGTTCATCGTCGGACGGCTTATCCAGGGCATAGGCGAGGGCCTGTTTGTGAGCAATGTATGGGTGCAAGTCTCAGAAATGTCTCCGACCAGAGTCCGGGGCACGATGACGGCATTGCCGCAGTTCAGCATCGTGGTGGGTGTTGTGGCCGGCTTCTTCATCTGCTACGGCACTTCACGTCTCGGCCCATCAGCGTCACTCAGCTGGCGCATCCCACTGGCCATCTCAGCTGTTCTCGGCTTCCTGCTATCAGGAACGTACTGGCTCGTGCCGGCCTCTCCTCGCTGGTTATTGGCCAAAGGTCGAGTGGACGAAGCGCGTGACGTTCTCGTCCGCCTTGGGTTCGACGACGTCGAGCGTGAAAAGCTGTTGGAGGAATCAGTGGTCCAGGGCCAGGCTCAGAACGCTGCTGATGAAACCCTTTGGCAAGGCTTCAAGCAGACGTTTGTAGGATTCAAGGAGGCCTTTTCAGCCCCGTTCCGTGCCCGCACCATCTTTGGCTGCTTCATCATGGGCATGCAGCAGCTGGCCGGGATCGACGGCGTCTTCTACTACGCGCCAATCTTGTTCCAAAAGGCAGGGCTGAGCGGCGAGCAGGCGTCTTTCCTGGCCTCTGGAGTCTCTGCGCTGGCAATACTGGGCGTCACCATCCCGGCCACCTTTCTGGCAGACAAATGGGGGAGAAGAACATCGAGCCTGCTGGGCGGCGTTCTGATCACAGCACTCATGCTGTTAATGGGATCCCTGTATGCGGCTGACAAGGTGCATGCCGATAGAGGAGCTGGCAAGTGGGTGGTGATTGTGTCTATTTACCTGTTTGCCATTGTGTTCAACGGGACGTGGGCCATTGGGTTCCGCACCTTTTTGATGGAGAGCCTGCCGAGGAAGACGAGGAGCAGCGCGTCGAGCCTCGCTCAGAGCGCCAATTGGGTATGTATCGTGGTGCCTTTACCATCTTCCACTCACACGAAGCTGACTGATGTAGTTCTCGAATTACCTGGTGGCCCTCATCACGCCAGTGCTCATCTCCAAGTCGACGTTCGGTGCCTACTATCTGTTCGCCTTTTCGTCCCTCTTCACCACGATCATTGTTGCCTTGCGCATGGTTGAGACAAGGGGCCACAGCTTGGAAGAGATCGAGCAGCGGTATATCCAGAACAGAGGCATTTCAACGGGCATGTCGTTGCCGATGATGAGGATCAGGCGAGTCCAAGCAGCTCAATAGGCCAGCTTCATGATATTGCAGGTAGCTAAAAGAATGATCAATTGTTGCCATTGAAGAACTCGCATCCTGAAGACTGAGTCAACAGTATACTAGACAGATGAATAAGCTCAGTATTGACGGAATGACAATAGCGAGCCTCAATTGAAAAGGAAGGAGAGCCGAGTTGATGCATCCCAAGAATCTGAATACAGGGAGAAGAACAAGCAACGAAAACGGTCATGTGATGCAGCACGTGCGAGGTAGCCTCTACTTTGGCTTTTGCTGTTCCCGCTGGACAAGCGCTAGTACCGCGAAACCTGCAACACCAGGCTCCACTCCAATTGCAGGCTGGCTTCGAGATTCCAAAATCAGTTTGGAGCTTCTTTTTCCCCAGCGCCTCACCATCATCATCACTCGCAGACTCTCACGCTTTCCCCCCCCCACGAGGCACCAGAGCAGCGACGACGAGGCTGAGGAACTCCAGCTCTTGTCAACCCAGAACCCAATTTTTTTGAGCAAACAAGGAGGAGCTGCTCTCGTAGCATCCCGTCGCCAAGATGTCGTCCAACAAGCTCGGCAAGATGGTCAGTTCTTCTCGTCCTCCCCGCCAATCTCCCCATCTCGTGAGAAGCGTTTCGTTGACATGGTTAGACTAACGAGACGTGATATCTTTCTAGGCCGGTTACGTACGCACACGCCCTCTCGACTCCCCACGGCAGTGACTGCCCTTGCCTCAGAGACACTGACGGACCCTCGCAGATCAACTACCGGATGCGCGTGACGCTGCAGGACTCGCGCCAGCTCGTCGGCCAGATGCTCGCCTACGACCGCCATATGAACCTCGTCCTGGCCGACACCGAGGAGTTCCGCCGCGTCAAGCGCAAGAACAAGTCGGCCGCTCCCGGCGGCTCGGCCGGCCAGACGGTCGTGCAGGAGGAGAAGAGAACCCTGGGTCTTGTGATTGCTCGCGGAGCTCACATCATTTCCCTGACTGTCGAGTCGCCTCCTCCTGCCGACCCTAGCGCTCGCCTGGGCAAGACCACCACGGGCGGCATCGCTTCGACTCTGCAGGCTGGCCCTGGCGTTGCTCGACCGGCCGGTCGTGGCGCCGCGGCTCCCATTTCTCTGGCTGGCCCGGCTGCTGGTGTTGGTGGAGGCGTCCCCCCTCCAGGATTCCCTTCTTTCCCTGGCGCTCCTGGTGCCCCCGGTATGCCTGGACCTCCCGGCTTTGGCGGAAGAGGTGCTCGTAAGTCATCAATCTCCCGAAACCATGGCGAGAAGCACGAGTACTAACTCCCGTCCCGCAGCTCCTCCTGGCTTCCCTGGCCAGTTCCCTCCTCCTGCAGGCTTTCCAGGTGCTCCAGGCTTCCCCGGCGCCCCTGGATTTCCTCCTGGCGGCCCTCCTCCTCCGGGCTTCAACCCCCCTCCTCGACGATGAGATGTTGTATAAAAGCTCTACTTTCTGCGATACCCACGCGCGCAATCTAGGCCACAATATGACGTCCCCGAGCTGGGAATAAAAGGAGATGAATATTTGTGGCTTTTTTAGAGAATGGGAGTGTTGGACTACTTCACTAGGAACCGCTGTTAACTGATCAAGGGTGGCGTTTGGTGATGCTGAAAATGCACTTGGCTTGTAATCTAGCATCAACCGGGTACATGAAGCAATGAATCGGATTTGATTTCTGCATGAGAGGCCCCTTTTCTTGAATGTTTACAAGTGAGCTTTGGGGCTTGTCTCGCCGATACAGATCCAACTAAGACGCTGGATCGGGGTGATGAGAGACGTTATGTCAACAACGGATCGGCAGAAACTGCATCAAAGCAGTTCACATGCTTATACGGATCCTGTTTTTGCCCGGGATTGTGGGATATATAGAGTCCCCCCTGCTGCTAATATACATCTAATCGCACACATCATCCCATCATCACTCACAACTCCTTCTCTCCCAGCGGAGGCCCTCCCTTGGGAAGCCCGTTGACAACAATCCGGCTCACCAAATCGCTCTGGTGCTGCTCAATCATCTCCCGCAGCACGCTCCTCTCCATGACCACCTTGCCCGTCTCCAGCAGGTCCTTGACATCCACGTCCTCCAGATCGAGTGCCCGGCCCTCCCACGGCACCTGCTCCATGGCCTCGTACAGCCTATCCCTCCTGTCCCCGGTGACAAACAGCGTGCGGCCGTATTCCTTGCCAAGACCCAGCGTGCTCAGGACGCCAGACATGTACTTCTTCAGATACGCCTCCCGCAGGCCGTCCTTGAGGAACTTGTCCGCCACGAGATCAAAGTCCTGCGGCATGGCCAGCTCCATGCCGTCCTCGCAGATGATGAGCTCGCCCCGCCTGTACCGGTAGCTCAGCGCCGTGCGCCAAGCCTTGTCGTACACCTTGCGGTTGAGCCGGGTGCCAAAGTCGCGCGGGTGAGGGCCAAATGTCTTGCCACCGCCGCGCAGGAGGGGGCTCTGCCTGCTGCCGAGACGGGCCCTGCCGGTGCCCTTTTGCGGGCGCATCTTGCGGTGGGAGCCATGGACGTCGTAGCGGGTCTTGGAGGAGGCGGTGCCCTGGCGGGTATTGTCACCCTCGTAGACGACGGCGAGGTGGAGGAGGTCGCGGCGGAGGGGGAGGTAGAGGTGCTGGACGGACCACTGCTCGAGGGACTGGGGCTCGAGAGAGGGGAAGCTGTGGATGGTGACGGGGACGGTTGAGACTAGAGAGAGAGAGAGAGAGAGAGTTAGACTGCGTGTCTTGGGCAAGGGGAAGAGTGAGTTGGGAGGGTTTGCTGACTTGGGTTCCATGACTGCATGAGGGATTGTGCGGTTGCGGGTGAGTTGGCGGCCTGCTTTAGCGGCGCTTCGGTGGCCATTGATCGTGTGAATTGCCTGCTGAAGGATGTCGTCGCCGGCTATTTGAAGAATCAGCATTCCATCGCAACGTTGCGAACAAAGAGAAACCCAAAATCAGGGCTGTTTTCTCGAGCGGTTCAACATACCTTTGACGCAGATATCCTCAGCGCAGCCATCGCCTCGCCGAGGCACCCAATTCCTTTTGACGCCATCTTGACAGCAGATTCTCCCAACTCGCAGCAGTTCTCTCCCTCTTTTTTACTCTCAAACTCTGTCCCAATCGCTCGTATCGTACGACTGAGAGCGACAAGAAATCAGAGAGTGCCCTCGTCGATAGTGCAAAAGATGGAAATCGCAAAAGCCCAAAGAGCGGCGTTTTCCGCCTCCGGCCGCCGAAAAAAAATTAGCGGGGCTCAGTTTTGCAAGCAACTCCAAAGAGCATTTTGTGCAATCCACCACCAAAAACGTGCGAATTCGATATCCCAAAGACAAAACCACCAACACACATAAACAAGGCCCGCGCACATTTGCGAGCAAAAACAGCACAATGTCGCGGTGTCAGGCTGTTGCCAGGCCATTGGCCCGGCAATTGCGCCAGCAATGCTCCATCCGGCCCTTCACCTCGGGCGCCGCCCGCGCCGCCGAAGTCCAGCAGCAACAGCAGACATCCTCCTCCTCCTCACAGCAGCCGAGCCCTCTCGACCTCGACCCCAACAGCGTCCTCCCCGAGTTCGAGGCGCCGCTGATCAAGGCGGGCAAGATGCCCGTCGGCTCGCGCAGGCGGCGCGTCGCCCTGCGCACCACGGCCTCCATCCCCTTTGAGCAGCTGCCCTACCAGGCGTTCCAAGAGGCCCGGGCCATCCTCGCGGCGGACCGGCAGGAGAAGGTGGCCAAGATCCGGGAGCAGCTGGACAAGATTGCGGCGCTCGAGGCCAAGGACGCGGCGCAGGTCAAGGGCGGCGAGAAGATGAAGGAGACGAAGCTGGCGAGCTTGCGGCGGTCGGTGGAGGAGCTCAAGATCTTGGCGGACATTAACGATCCGCTGGTCAAGAAACGCTTCGAGGACGGGCTGGGTATGAAATCTTCACCATATCTTCTCCCAAATTCACTCAATTGCAGTTATGCTGACGAATTTTTGATAATATTCAGGAGACATGAACAAGCCCATCTACCGGCACTACGCAGAGCGCAAATGGCGCTCCTACGACTACCGCCTCATCGCCCAGCGCATCAAGCAATTCAACATTGTCCCCGACGTCCTGCCCAAGCTGGACCCCCTCGCCGACGTCCAGCTCTTCTTCCGCCAGCAAAAGATCGCCCCCGGCGCCGTCGTCAACTCCCTCGTCAGCGAGAACCCGCCCCGGCTGCGCGTCCAGGTCTTCGACGCCGGCTCGCGCCTCGTCTCCCTCGTCGTCCTCGACGCCGACGTCCCCGACGCCGAAAACGACGCCTTCTCCAAGCGCTGCCACTTCCTCGCCGCCAACATCCCGCTCAGCCCAAACGACACCTCCCTCCCGCTCAGCCGCATCAAGGCCGACGACCAGCTCGCCGTCCCCTGGCTTCCTCCGACGTCCCAAAAGGGCGCCCCCTACCACCGCCTCGGCATCTTCCTCCTGCAGCAGAAGCCCGGCGTCGAGCTCGACGTCGCCGCCCTCAAGCAGCTCTACGCCGCCCGCGACGGCTTCTCCCTCAAGTCCTTCCGCGACAAGTTCCAGCTCACGCCCGTGGGCTTCAACATGTTCCGCTCCGTCTGGGACGAAAACACCGCCGCCGTCATGGCCCGCCACGGCATCCCCGGCGCCGACGTCGAGTTCCGCCCTGCTCGCGTGCACAGCCTCAAGCCGCCCGTCAAGCCAAAGGGCTGGGAAGCCAAGAGACAGGGTCCTGCGTACAGGCATCTGTGGAAGTACACCAAGCGCATCAAGGGCTTGTCGAACGCTCGCGGTTGGACCAAGAGGAGGTAAAGGGGAGACGAGAGGGGAGACACGAGGGGTGGTGGAGTGTCATGATTATGTACGATATTTTCTCGTCATGTGTACAAAAGGAAACCAAAATGGGTGTTTTCAAGTCGTTCATTGCGATATAAAACTGCCGGGTAGACAAACTGGATAGTCAGGGTACCTTAGGTATGGGAGCAACGACAATGCACAAAAGTTGGCTCGCAACAAACCGGCAACATTCGCGTCTTAACATGCAACCAACCGTTCATATTCATCGATTGGTTCTTATTGTGAAAAGTAGCCCAGAGTTCGGTAGACAGCAGACCATTTCTGTGGCTGCTCGGAGTATGTACGATACGATATACAGAGGTATAAACTGGCTAGAAAAGAGGTACCTTATGTATGTTCAGGATTAAGATAGCTAAGGTTGGGTTAGGTATGTAACAATCCTCGGAGCAAGCCTCGACTGCTCCAATTT
>LFMI01000581.1:60312-71574 GCA_001050175.1 Trichoderma parareesei | reverse complement strand
AAAAAAAAAAAAAAACAGGTAAAATGCGAGTGATGAGAGGAAACCCAATGCCGTCCCACCGGCTCAGTGCCTGGCGCACAGTCGGCGCCAATGCTACCTAAACGTTATCAAAGGAGGGCACCAATCATGTGGCCGCGAGGAGACGCAGGGTGTACGGGAGGAGTTTGATGCCGTCGGGCATGGAGCATGGAGCTTGCGGGCAAGGTGTCCGTCCCAGCAAGGATGTAGTAGTATTATGTATGTAAGTTGGGGGGGGGCATGGGCTTAGCCAGCAGCTGATGATTTTTGACAAGCCAGTGGTTTGCAGACAGGTGTCAGTCAAGGGTGTGAGTTTTACGTGGGTGCGTGCCATCTAAAGATCCATATCTAATGAAATGATTTGACTGGCATTGTGTAAGTGAGAGAAAGAGAAGACGGGCCCTTCGATGGCCACCCGGATCATCAGCATCGTCGTCCCGCATCAGCGCCTGTCACAAGCCCATGGCCGGCCTTGTCTCATCCCCTGTCTGGGTCATGATCTGCAGCACCATGTTGAAAGAACCGAGCCGTCGGTGACGAACCCTTGGCCGTGGGATAAGCCAGGCCACCGAGGGAAAAGTGAGGCTGGCGGATTCCATTGGCCGCGATGGCCGTGGTGGCAGTCAACTTGCCACACGTATTACATGACTATACTGCACTGTACATACATAGAGATGCCGGTTTACCTTGATTGAATTGCTAGAGAGCTTATAGTTAATAGAGCTTAAGGTCGCGGGACGGGGACCGCCAGAGGCCTGGAGGGGTGAGATTGAGGATGACCACTGCTCTGTGTATCAGATTGTCGTGATGAACAAGATGCCGTGCGAGACAGTAACACAACAATTTACACATAGAACTGGTTTGACTGCCCAAGACAACTTTGTTGCAGAGAGCGGATCAGCGCAAAAAGCCGTAGCACGTGACGGAGCATGTCGTGTCACCTGATCTCGCGATACCACCCACGTTGGACCGCGACTTGACACAAACCTCGTGTAACGCGCGCTGAGGGGCAACCAGCACAGATTCCTTCCATTTTTTTCCCCTTCCGAAGAATCAAGGCGATCTCGACAACCTGCATATTCACGGCAACTGTGTGTGCCTTGCGCATTTCTTCATCAGACGACGCTCGCATTGGAAACTACCTACAGCACATACATACAAAGAAGCAAGAAGAAGAAGCAAGAAGAAGAAGAAAGAAGAGAAAGAAGAGAAAGAAAAGCAGCCATGTCTGAGCAAATGCCTGCCCCCCGCATCACGGCGTCGTACCTCGACAGCTTCGTCGGGCGCGTCGTCACCATTGTCGGCACCGTGACGCAGCTGCGCGGCGATCAGGCGACGATGGACGCTGACGGCATTGTCACCATCTTGTTGAACCGGGTATGTCCCCTCCCAAACCCATCCTGTTCCACGAGATGAGAACTCCTGGGGAAAATCTCATATTGACTTGTTATGGGGGTTGATGTAGGATGCTCACCTCGTGAATGGGAATGCGGCGCAGATTATCGGCAAGGTCAATCCTGACTTGTCCATCAAGGCGCTGAGTACCCGCGATGTCGGCTCCGGCGTTGGTACGTCTGCCCATCTTTTCCCTCATTTGTAACAAGACTCCCTCTACGAGCTTGAAACGAGAAGACAAGAGACGAAGAGACCGGAGAAAGGAAGCTAATATCAAACACAGACATGACCCTCTGCTCCGCCGTCGCAGAACTCACCCACCGCCACAAGGAAATCTTCGTCTCCGACAACTGACGGGTTCCGCCAGCCCATGGCAACAGCAGCTACAACAACAACCACAACGAGCCTCAGCACCAACCGCACATTGCCATGGTCTGGCACGCAGCTGAACCCCTCCGGAAATCGTCGCCTCCCATTGCTGAATCTTCGTCTTCGTCTTCGCCTTCTGCATCTTTCTCAGAGTCTTCTCTGCCTCTGCATACTCAACAACTACAACAACTACAGCAGTACCACCGCTCTCAAATCACCAACCGTCCTCCTCAGCCTCAAGAACATAACTTCCCGCCGACCAGTCCCAGCCCGAGTCCAAGCCAAACCACACAAGACTGGCACCACGACCGCCAACAGCAATGGCTCGACCGCATCCCCTACGACCTCTCCCCCCAGCACCCCCTCATGCTCCTCGATCCATCATCCTCCCAATCCACATCCTCCTCGATGCCGTCCACGGCCCCCATGCCCCGCGGCTTCGTCGTCAACATGCCTGGTTCATACTATTCCTCCCGCTCAAACTCCCCTTCTGCCGAAGAACAAGCCATGTTCCGCCTCGCTCACAACTCGTCTCCTCCACCATCCCAGCAACCGACCAATTCCTCTTCCGGCAACAACAACAGACTTCTCTCCCCACCCCCATCCTCCTTCTCCCCAATCCAAGACCCCTTCCCAACCATCCCCTCAGCCCAACCCTCCCGCTTCATCCCCCCTCATCACAACACATCATCTCCATATGAGTCATCCCCCCTTCCCTTCACAAACATGCCCTCCTCCTCCACCCAACCAACAACCCCCCTCCCCTCCCCACCACCCTCCCAACATCAAGACCAACAACAACCTCGTGGCCACCGTCCCGCATCCCCCACCTCATCAGTGGCAGACTCCCAGCTCACTCTCCGTCAGGGCGTCGCCTCCTCAAGACCAGAATCCGAGTATTCAGCGCCCATGAGTCCCATTCCACGACCTCAAGTATTAAGCCATATCCACAATTATGCTTATGGCTACGATCGTGGTGGCAGTGTCAGTGTCAGTGGAAGTCGAAGTCGAAGTCGAAGTCGAAGTCGAAGTGAAAGTGGGAGTCGAAGTGGACACGGAACCGGAATTGGCAACAGGTTATACCCCCGAACCGCAGAAGAAACCGAGGCGCAGGCACTCAGCGCCGTCGTTGAGGGCATAGGCAGGATGCAAGTCAACATGAACCTGGACCAGGCGGGCAGATGGAGGATCGCCCGCCGGGCCGACGCTCCCTGGTAGAATCAGTGGACGGCGACGGTGCCGCGACGAAGCCAGAGTTGGCAAAGGGAGATTGTGAGCGTGCACGACTGGCTTAGGGACCTTGACAAGTTCACGGCATCGGTCAAGTCTGTGTGCAAGATCGGTGGTGAACAAGTTGGTCTAGTTCCTTTGAAACGAAAATCGTAACCTTCTTTACCTATCCTAAAACTACTGCTACCAGAAACATAGTGTTCCTTTCCTCTGTTCTGCTACAACTTGATAATCTTCTCTGATGAAACCCATTGCTGAACACAAACAACCTAGTCAATCCACCAAGCCATCATATCCTGTCGCCATCAATCCTCCGTCACAAAAGAATCGAAAAAGCTACCCTCTGTCGAAACCGTAGAAATGCCCGGCGTCTGGCTCGACGTCTCCTCGTCCTCCATCATGAGCAGCTCCTGCGTGGCAACCCACATGGCCATGGCCGCAGAGCTAAAGTCCATCGCGCCTTGTCCTGCCTCTGCCGCGGGACTCACCACTCCGTCCAAGCTTTGCAAAGCAGGCAAGCCGGGCGCAACGGGATAAAGAGCTCCTTGCTCGCTTGAGAATGGCGATGTCGTCGATGGAGATGTCAACTCTCTCCCATCGTCATCCGCCTCCTCAGCGGCAATCTCTCCTTCAGTCTCGGTGCTTCCACCAGCAACGGGACCAGCTTCGTTGCTCGTGATGCTCAACGACCCAGCCCCATCTCCCAGGCCAGAGAACCGCACTCGGTGAGCGCGAAACGACCCCTCCGCATCCTTTCCCTCCAAAGAGACCATCCCATTGGCCTCGCCACTGACCAGCGATCCTTCGCCCACGGCGAGCGAACTGTGGATGCTCCTGATGCGGCTTGTAAACTTTTGAAAGATGCGCGCCTTGCTCTCGGCGGCTTCGGCCTTTTCCCTCCACCGCTGAGCCTCCCTGACAGCCACACTCAGCTGCTGGCGCAGAGCGGCCGTATCTGTGTCTGTCTCCTCTAGCAGCATGACCCTCAACTTGAGCTGCGCGACCTCTGCCGACTTGGCGTCCACCAGCTGTTCCAGCTCCTGCACCGTCTGCTCAATCTCCAGAATGGGTTTGATAAGGATCGATGCGTCTTCGGTCATGATCAGACCGTCTTGGCCTATAGCAGAAAGGTTTGAGGCTGGCTCTACTTGATCAGTCTCTGTCTGTGTACCCTTCTCGTGTGTATCAGCGCGGAACACGCCGTCTCTGCTCCCACACAACTCTTGTGCGGTATCCTATTTGCCGGCCGGAGACCATGGGATGGCAGACGGTCTGCGTTTGTCAACTGCCATGTCCTGCAACTCCACGTCCTCGGCAGCCTCGAAAGGATGGACGTGCTTCTGCGAGTCGCTTTGACTTCGCGATAGCGGCGGTTTATCGTCCTCCGCCCCTTCAGCCAGGTTATCGTCATCCGCCCAAAGCTTTCGAGCCACCCCCGGAGATTCATGCCCTTCAAACATGGCAGCCAAGGCCTTGACGGATCTCCGTTTTGTTGGAGTTCTGCCGTCCAAAGACTGCTTGCTATTGTCTGCCTCCTGGCTATTGTTTGATTCAATCGAGATTAAATCTGGCAGTCGTGCTTCAGTGTCGCCCTGTTCAGGTCCGGAGGGATTGGCAGCTTCCGTTGATGAAGTAATCTCAAACGCCCTTCTCTTCTCCTGCACCTTGTCCGATAAGGGGGATCTAATGGTACGGTGAGCCTGTCCCATTCTCACGCCCAAGCTCCCTGGAGGGGGTGTCTGGTTGGTATACTCCTTTGTTCCATCATCCTGATTCTCAGGGGCTGGTGGTGCCTTTGTGAGCGACGCACCGCCGCGACTGCCATGGCGAGAAGATAGTCGTGGCGGGATGCTCTTCATGGTTCCGCTCTGACTGAGGCCAGCGGCATCATTCCCAGCAGGCAGATCAAGACAGCTACACGAACGCATCACAGGCACGCTGCTGCTCCGTCGAGCTCCAGGGGTTCCGCCACTAACATCCTAGTTCAATGGCTTGGAGACCGGCGGGGGATTGCCCTTGACTGCACGTGGCTGTTGAGTCTCGACGGTAGCGGCAGCGGCGCGGAAGAAACGACGTCCTCGGTCAGCCTCTCCCTGATGTCCCTCCTCCAGGGTTGGGCTCAATTGGGTGGCAGATGGCTGTCGGCCGCTGCCCTGTCTTGACAACCGCGTCTTGCCTCGCCTGAGCGACACTGGAGAAGCTCCTGGCCCTGGGCTGCCTTCATCCACTGCACCCGCATCTGAGTCGACGGGCAGGCTGGCCGTCAGCGATACAGCCAAGGATGCAAGAGGAGCCTGCGTCGACGCAGTGTCTTGGTCAAGGTGGGCACCCACGGCGAACATCTGGCGGACGATATCTCGCCAGTTGGCAATCAGCATCTCGGCAATCTCAACTGCGACCATGGCCTTGTTAATATCGTGGGGAGCAGCTTTGGGGCCCTTGGTGTCTTTGACGTCCTTGGGCTCCTTGGAGTCCTTTGCCTTCTGTCGGTCACGGCAGCGCTGCTTTTTGGGTGTTATCGGGACGAGAGACGGGCCAGAGTTGGGTGTAGTCTCCTGGACGGTATAGCCATCGATCAAGTCTCCCACCAGCAGCGGCCCGAAAACAATGCCAAGGGCGCTGTATCCCATGAGGTCGTGGGTTGGGAGCGGCCTGCCCTCGTCGTCTTCGCGCGGCGCCACTTCACCAATCCTGCCAATCATGCTCAGCAGGCCAAAGACGGCAATGATGAGTTCGCGGCGGAATTGTGACTGGACCGAGCCAATGGCCAGCGCGATGAGTCGTGCGCGAAGCCTCGTCTGCTTGGTCCTTGGATACTCCGGCTGGCCCTTGAGCTGCGAGTGAATGGCAAGAAAGGCGTCAAACAAGGACAGCGAACCCAGAATCCCCCCTGGCAAGCACGAGAGGAAGCGCTTGAAGGTGGAGGCGACGTCCTGCACCTGGTACTGGATGTGCGTCGGAAGGGTGGCGAGGTGGACAGTCCCAGAGACCTCAGAGGCGTTCTCGCGGGCACCGCAGTAGTAGTCGTAGAGGGCGTTAACGACCTTGACTGCGCCCGGGATACGGAAAAGACCTCGAGTGTCGGCGTGCTGGGCGATGTAGTGGGCGGTTGCCCGCAGACACGTCGGCAGATTCAAGACACAGGGGGCGTATTCAGGGGGGAGATGCAGCAAGCTCTTCCCACTCAGCCGCACTATGTCTGCGAGGTCAAGAGCCTTGGACACCTCGGGCTTGGAGCGCATAAAGGCCCCCAGGTCAGACACACTCCGCTTGTGCGCTGCTCGGCCCGGAGGAGTGACCTTGCCTGGTGTCGACTGGCCGGGCGAGGGTCGAAAGATGCGGAAGAACCAGCCGCGTCTCTCGGGGCTCGTGCCATTCTGCAGACAGTGTTGTCAGCGAGATTCAAGGCTATGATTGCAACAGCAATGTCTGGTGTCATGACGAGACGTGTCACTCACCCGCTTGCCCGCCTTGGAGTTGGCATCTTCAACTACAAGCGGCCTCATCCCGTACTGTCCCCATTGTTAGCTGGCCAGGCTCTGATGTGAAGCATTGAACAGGTCTCCCCATACCTTTGCCGCCAGCCGGTTGTAGTAGCTGACGAACAGCTCTCGCTCCTCGACGTCGTCAGCATCGCCAGGGAACTTAAACCCGCCGCTGCTCGGGGTCCAGGTGCGGCTGCTGGGCGGGTGTGTGTTGCTGCTGAGCAGCGTCTGGACCGTGGCGCTGTGCGGACACGCGAGGGACACGCTGCTGGCCACGCTCCGGGCTCGGGGCACCGACTCCATCGTTGAGGCGGATGGCGGGTGATGATGGTGGTGCCTTAATAGCGGTCGAACTCGTTAGCTGGTGCTGCTGGGAAAGGGAGGAGCGGGAGTGATATGAGGTAGATGCCCTCTGATCGGAAGAAGAAGCTGAAGAAGGGGGCTGAAGATGCTTCTGTAAATGTTGACAAAATGGCATATGAGGCGTGGGGTGTGAGATGGAGGAAGCAAGAGAGCAGAACGTACCTTGACTCGCTTCTGTGTAAGGTACCTATGCAGTCTCCGTCGTTCTTGAAACTTGGGCAGAGAGGCTGTTCCAGAACAGAACGGTTTAGCTGCCTTGTACACAGAATTGATGGGGGAAAGAAGGAGAGAAGGCAGGGAAGGGGGAGGAAGAGCCCGGTATAAGTAGTCCTCAGACCTGCTGGCCCAGGTG
This sequence comes from Trichoderma parareesei, assembly GCA_001050175.1. Taxonomy (NCBI): domain Eukaryota; kingdom Fungi; phylum Ascomycota; class Sordariomycetes; order Hypocreales; family Hypocreaceae; genus Trichoderma; species Trichoderma parareesei. The sequence goes on along the minus strand of LFMI01000581.1, from coordinate 64,362 downwards.
GCATCTCTCCGGCGCTTTGATATCGTACTTGTCCTGTTCCTGTTACAGAGTTCAGGGCAAGCCCAAGGAAACGTGAAGTCAAATCAGTGGCGTCGCGGCCATGCAGTTTAAAGACATCTTTCCGGTGCTGTTCGCCTTTCCTGTTGCTGCAGCAGTGGCAACAAAGATGAGGCGTTGTTTCTGAGGCTGGCGTTGAGAATCTGAGGCGGTTCGATACCTCAACTGTAGTCCATCAACCCCAAGAGAGAAGCCCGTCACTTCGTCCAAGAGAAGCATTCCATGAACAGTTCTCGACCAACACACCTAATCTTCCCACCTCTTGGCATTGCCTATCTAACCCGTGTGTTCAGCAGGTCGTCCCTGCAAAAGGGCCTGCAAGTTGCTCGTGACAACATACCCAAGGCGCAGCATCCCAACAGGAAGCTGGGAGTCAAGGTAACAAACTCTGTGGCGCGAGGTTTTCAGCAAACGGCATCAAAAGGCTAATATTCAACAAGAGAGTACCTTGACCTACTTCTACCTTGGGTACCTACCGAGGTAGGTAGGCAGAAATATGCCCAAGCCCAACAATAGAACAAGGTCGCTTATATTGACAGCCTCATACTTCCCCCAAGCCAGCCCCCTCAACAGAATCTTGACCAGATTGGCCGAAACAAAAATCGGAGAGACCAAAAGAAAACCGACCGTATGCAAGCTCTATCAGTTGATTAAGAATGGAGAAGAAAACAAAATGGCACTAGAGTAAGTATATACCAGAATCCTGGCAGCTCGTCGTCGCCATCCCAAAACCATGAGTACGCCGCACCAAATGCATTCCTTTGCCCTCGTAACCGTTCCTCCGTATACAGCCACCCGTTATTCATATCGTATCACACGGCATCGCGTCGCCGCTCGTCACTCACGCGGCATCGTCCTCTTCGCCGTGGAGCAGCACGTACTTGAGGATGTCGGACAGCGAAATCACCCCCTTGAGCTTGTTCTCGTCATCGACGACAACCAGCCTGTGGACGCGGCTCTTGCGGATCGTGTCAAAGATGGAGTCGAGCCTGTCGTCTTCGCTGCACGTAAAGATGCCGGGGTTGTCCTCGGGTCGCTTGCACAGCGCCTCACCAACGCTGCCGTTGAGCTCGTCATATGCTCCCCCCTTAATGCACGGGATGATGTCGACGGCTTCAAAGGCATTGAGAACCCTGTTTTCCGAGTCCACAATGGGCACGCAGCTGATGTTCCGGCTGACCATGAGGTTGATAACCTCTAGAACGGTGGTGCCCATGCGTGCAACGGCCAAGTCCGTGTAGGTTCCCAGCTGAAGGTCGCGAACAGTCTTCTTGAGTAAGATTGTGTTGTGTTCATTGTTGACGGCAATGAACTTGAGAATCCTGTACTGGGTAATGACCGAGATGACAGTTTCTCTGCCAGTCTCTTCGTCGAGGTCGACCAAGGGGATTCTTCGCGCACGGGTCTTAAGCATACGTCGAAGGGCTTCGTACAGAGGTTTCGAAGGATGGACGGAGACGGTCTCGATGGGTGTTGCCCCAATGGCTTTTTCAATGTCTATGCCGCGTTAGCCTGGAATTGCTCGCGCTATGGTGGTTACACGAGAGGCAGGGGGGCTGAAGAACGGGAGGGGAAGGGTTACCTGGCAGACTAGCTAGACGGAATTGATCCAGCTTGCTCATCTCATCGGGGAACTGGCAGTGATACTGGATGACATTGATGTAGTCGGTGGCCGTCAGGATGCCCGCAAAGCGCGAGATGTGCGAATCCCACAGGGGGGCAGACACAATGGCTACGGTAGAGTTGCTCGTCAGCATCGTGACACACTCCCAAATAAGCAGGGTCCTGACATGGTCGCCTCCCAAACGCGGGGGAGGGCGCGGGGCAGCAAATCGTATCAATCAACTGCAGTTGGTGCTCGCTTACAGTTTTGGATGAGGATGTTCAGACTCTTCTTAATAAGTAGATCCGTATCGAGCACGATGAGGCGGAATGACAGCGGTAGCACATCGTAGCTGGTGCGCTTGCGGAGGAACTCGCGAATCGCTTTCTGCGCACAGGCGAGGACAGGTCAGCAGGTGTTGAGATTGGTAGAGGAGAGAGACTCCAGGGAGCAAAGGGAGAGGAACAGAACAGATGGCTTGGGCAGAGGCATAGAAGTATAGACACGTGAGCAAGAAGAGTCGGAGACGGAGGGGGGCAGTAAGCAGCAGGATCCAGACGTACCAGGCCTTGTCGCTGGTCCTTGTCCAGGGGACTCAGCGGCTTGGGGTCTGGCGGCGCATCGGCCATGACGCCAAAGTGGTGGTGGAAAAGATACGACGCGGGGGCCACGAAGGGAGGCAGCGGCGAGATCGGCGGCGGACGCGGCTTGAGGCCGGGCGTTGGAGTCGTGAACCGTTCGGACACAGCAGAGCCGGGGGTAGCCTCGGACTCGGACAGGACGTCGGGCGAGGATCCCGGCGACGGCGACGGCGATGCGGACGCGGGCGAGGATGCGGCTGATGCAAGGCTGAGGTCAGGCGACGCAGCAGATGTGGACTCCGGGCCGGGCTCGACGGGCGGTGATGGCGGTGCAATTGAGGTCGCCGGGTCGGGGGAGTCGCGGCGGGTGGTGGTGGCGAGGATGCTGCTGCTATTGCTGGTGGTGGCGATGTGCGTCTCTGTCCAGGTGTCTGTATGTGTCGTGTTGCGGTCGCGGGCGATGCCGGTGCCGGTATTGAGGCTGTCGTTGTCGACGCTCGCCCTCGATGCGCTGCTGCTGGGGCGGTTGATGCCTGGTCCAGGTCCGGCTGCCCGTCTGCTATCGATATCGCTACCGCTCCCGCTGGCTCTGCCGTTTCCAGGCGCCTCAGCGGCCAGTGCGGGGGCGCCGCCCTGTAGCTGAGCGCTAGCAGCCTGTCCAGCAGCGCCGTGGTCCATTCCGGCGGCGATCCAGTTGGTGCAGGTATGTGATGTCAGCGGGCTCTCGACTGCAGCTGCTGTGCGACGTCAATTAGTGCAGCTGGAGGCGCATTCGATTTGATGCAAGGTGATGTCTGGTGTCTGGTGTCTGGTGTCTGGTACCACGAGGTCGACACGAAGTCGCTCAGGGATCAAGATGGCGAGGCTCTTGGTGTTTTCTTCTTTTTGCGACGGCAAAAGAACGCAGCGGAAAAGCGATGCGACGAATCAGGCAGTTGCTGCGGCCGATCGCGACGGGCTTTGAAATTAAATCGCTGCGCTTGGAGTGCATGATCGCGCCCTTTTAGACGGCTCTGGTCCTTGGGACAGCTGGACAGATACGGGCGGCTGCGGCTATTTTCTATTCTGCTCCAGGACCGGACCTCACCCTCCTCCAGTCAACTGGGACGGGGAGGGGGGCGGATGCGACATGGATTGGTTGATTGATTGATTGACTGACTGGTTGATTGATTGACTGACTGGTTGATTGATTGCCTGATGTTGCGAAAGACCAGCTGGTGGCGGCGATCGTGATGCATGTACGCTATGTACTGTCTGTCTATCTGGTGCACGCACGCTTGGGGCTTAGACAGGCTGATCAAGGCCGTCTTCATGTCTTGGGTGTGGCATTTTGTCCATGCCAGTCCATGAAATGCGAGAATACGAGTGTTTTTGATACCTACCTACCAACCTAGTACTACCTACCATATAATACATGCACACACCTGCTCTCGTGGTGTCGTGTCGTCTCAACCTCCGGAGTTGCTGGGAGACGGACAACAATCATTCGTACAACATTCGAGTGTCCTCACATGCAGGTCTTGATCAACTCGTATCATCAAACGAAGACAGCCTCAGGAGACCGCAGACCAGAATGCACATGTGGCAAACTCGCGTCTCTCTCGTCAGCCGCAACCCGGAAACGGACCACCCTCTTTCTTATAGTCCATGTTATCTGTCACTTCTGCGCATGTGGTGCACTGCGAATGGCAATTGATATCCGACAGCCTCCAGGCAAGCAAGGCATGTACTTTACCTACATAGGTACCTATCTTCTACATCTCAACTGTCTTTGTGTGTCTTGCAGCCTGGGAGTCATGTTCATCTTAT
>LFMI01000581.1:34692-53245 GCA_001050175.1 Trichoderma parareesei | reverse complement strand
TTTTTTTGGGGGGGGGGGGGGAGGGACCAGAGCTTGCGAACTTGACGCTATACCTAACTCTCAAGCCTCTAATTCTCGACCCTTCTTCCCCCACCGTCACAGTCAATTGGCACAGCTACTCCTCGGCCTTGAGTCCTCTCTCTCACCCCTCCGCTTCTTTCGCCCTCTCTCTACTGGTATTGAGCTGCATTCACTCATCATCACTCGATACACATCAAACAATGGCGACTCCTCGGTGCCTCTGCGACGCTACGAGATCCTTCCTCTCCAGACTCGGCTGTCAAGCCTCCAGACAGAGCTTGCCAACATGGTCCTCCCGCTCAGCTCTCCAGTGCCGGCCTGCGACGCGGCAATTGAGGCTTTACGCCAGCAATCTACGGCCCTACAAAGGCGGCAGCAAGGGCGGCAGCAAAGGAGCGCCCCCCGAAGACCCGGACGACAAGGACCGAGGCTACGACCGCCGCTTCACGACGCAGCGCGACATTGAAAAGTCCGGGCGCGACCGGCCGCCCTGGGACCACGAGATCACCGACCCGCAGATCATGGTGATTGACAACGGCAGCGCCGAGGGCCCGCTGTCGACGCGGTACGTGCTGACGAAGCTGGAGCCGGGGGAGTCGCTGCGCATGGTGTCGCCGTACGTGCCCGCCGACGAGGAGGAGGGCACGCCGGCGCGGTTCGCCGTGTGCAAGATTGTCAACAAGAAGGACGAGTACGAGCGGCAGAAGGCGCTCAAGGAGCGTAAGAAGGTGGGCGCGGCGGCGAAGCCCAAGACTAAGGAGATGGAGCTGACGTGGGCGATTGGCGGGCACGATCTGGCGACCAAGATGCGGCAGATGGGCGGGTTCCTCGAGAAGGGGATGAAGGTTGAGTTGTTGGTTGGGAAGAAGAAGGGGGGCAGGGCGGTGGATGCGGACGAGGCGAAGGACGTGCTGAAGAAGGTCAAGGAGGAGATTGAGCGGGTGGGGGCGAGAGAGGTGAAGAAGGCGGAGGGGCAGGTTGGGGGGACGATGAGGCTGTATTTGGAGGGGGTCAAGCGGTCATGAGAGTCTTTGGGGTGGGATTCTTTGGATAATGCCGTGTATTATAGAAGTATCCTGTGCCCTGATGGTGGGTATATACGGGCTGTATAGTAGTGTACTATGACACATAGAGAACCAAGATACTTGTACATGAGCATTAACCTTGACCAAGGTGTATGTCTATTCTTGCGAAGCCATATGGCGTGCGCATACCATTCATTGTCCCTCTTCCTTTCTAGAAGCCAAAAGAAAAAAAAAAACGCCAGTCCCATGAAACAGGTATCAAACAAAGCAAAATCATCCTCCAAATGCTCTAAACGGCCATCGCCCCAGTCATGATTCATTACAAGATCACATCATCATCTTCATCCAGCACCGGCGCAGCGGGTGCAGCAACCTCTGTAGCTGCAGCACCGACAGTCTCCCCATCCATCTCGTCCTCCGTCTCCCACTCCTCCATCTTCGTCTCTCCCTCCTTATCATCATCATCATCCTCCCCAGTGGCCATTCTCAGCACCTCAAACGCATTACTCCTGCTCTCCTCCGCAGCCTTGTTAATGTCGTCCCACTTCTTGGCCCGCGCCTGCACGACTCTGGCCTTGCCGATGCTCTTCTCGAGCTTCTTGCTCGTGCGCTCGACAAAGGCCTCGGCCATCTCGAGGCCCTTTTCTTGGCGCCGGCGGCCCCGCGCGGAGAGCTGGCGGCCGCGCTTGGACTTTTTTGTGACGCCTGCGGAGTGTCGTGCGGCGAGGACAGAGGGGAGGACGGCGGATGTGGATGATTTGGATGTCGAGCCGGGGAGGGAGACTTCTTTGAGGGACTTGTCGGTGTTGATGGAGGGGGAAGTTGCGCGGCGGGCGGCGCGAGAGCGTTTTGAGGGCGCTGGATGAGAAGTGGTTAGCTGGGACTTTTTCTTTTGAGAAGAAGAGAGAGGGGTTTGGAAAAAGCGAACTGACGTCTGTTTTGTGATTTGGCCATGGTGCGAATCTGGGGGGGTTGTTTTGGCTCTGCTGGGGAGATTGAAGAGGCGCGATATGCATCTTTTTTGGTGGATGGAAATTTATTCGAGGGACGGGTAATCGATAAGAGATAAGCCTCGGGAATCTATCAGAGCGGGATCGGCAAGTGGGGAAGCGACCCTGTTTCTATTTCGGGCGCATTGCAGATTTCAACGCAGGCATCTTTTGTCACTATTACTACTAGAGGATAGAAGTGATATCAAAGGGTCCATTGTGTCGTCGTGTTCGAGTGTGGAATCTATTGTTTAGTTAAAGACGAGTTTATAGATGTACCAGCTAATTTGCATCATAGCCTCTATGTCATATATTATTATTGTACAAGTAGGAATGCCTTTGTAAGTCTCGTGGTGATTGTTTCGTGATGCTGGTTATGCCATGCATAAATAAACACAGCCTTTTTTCTGTTCTGTTTTGGTAATGTTTGTTGCTTTTGAAATTGTCCACCTCAATGCTCAGACGTGGCTTTCGCCGCCTGACCACCATTGGAAGGTCAGGTCCGGCTGGATGGAGCTCATGTTCCAGTACGTCTGCAGGTTATCCAGCGGAAACGGGCTGAGAGAATCGCTACTCGAGTCGGGCCCCGACAGGGACGGCGGCCCAGGGCTCGGCAGAATGTGCTCCTGAATCGGCGTCTTTACCTGCTGCTTACTGCTGTTGTCGTTGTTGTTGTAGTTGCTGCTGCTGGTACTGCCGCTAAGGCCTCCCGTTGGCAGCCCCAGGACCTCCCGCGCAATGGCCTGGACCTCATGCAAGTTGCTGCCCGCCTGAGGCCAGACAGCGGCCATGGCCTTGTGGCAGCCGATGCTCATGCGGATCTGGTCGCGCGCGACGGCGAGCTCCTGGCCGCGCAGGGTGTACCGGCAGGCGGCGAGCAGGGAGAGCGTGCCGGTGGTGAGCATGCAGACGACAAACGGCGTGTGACTGCAGGGCTTGGTGGGCAGGGCGAGGAGGCCGATCTGGGCCTCGGCGGCGCGGATGCATTTTACCGTGTGGATGAGGCGGAACTCGGCGCCCGAGTCGGAGTGGGAGGAGAGCGTGGTGGTTGGCGGGGATGAGCAGCTGGAGATGCATTCTAGGGGGTCAAAGGCGCAGTTGGAGAAGGGCCGGTGGAGGCCGACGGTTGTGCTGTGGATGGTGGCGTTAGCCGTGAGTTGAGCAGGCATCAACGTAGCAAAGGCGGGGGTGGGGTTTGCTTACGCATGAAGAGCCATCATGGCTTGGAATATCAGCTCGTCGACCTGGCCGTCGGCAGAGAAAATGTCGCGTTTGGACTCCGGCAGCAGCAGCAGCCAGCCCTCGGTGATGGAGTCGACAGACTCGAGCATCTTGGGCGATGGCCCCCCTGAGTCGGACGCATTGCTGGCCGGCAAGTCGAGAACTCTGGCCATGGCCGATGCCATGCCGCGCACGCCGCCTATCAAGTAGGCAAAGGATGAGAAGACAGTGTCTTCGGAGCTGAACTCGCGCGATTCAAACTCTTCTAGTGTCTTGGGGCGAGGAATTTCCTATGGAGCACTGTTAACAATCGGATGGACGCATTTGACACTTCATAAGGGGGTGTAATTCTCACCCCTCGCTCATACTCGTCCTCCTCACACGGAAGATCTGTCGTCGCGTCAACGTGAAACGTAGCAAAGCCGGCATTCCGCTTGATGGCGGCGTAGTATGCATCGATGATGTACACCTGCCACCACGTGCGCCGCCAGCATTCTTCCAGTACGGAATCCCCGTCTCCGTGGTCGCCGGCAAACTCGCGCCGCTGCATGCCAAAGTCGAGTGCGAGCTGGATGGCCGTGTTCAAGTGGTGCCGTGAGCTGGCCGTGTTCCCGCGCCAGTACAAGCAGGCCGAGTAGATGGCGTGGCAGGGCACCATGAAGAAGTTGATGGCCGTCAGGGGCACTCGGGCGATGGCGGAGGCGGCGAGCTCCTCCAGCTCTTGACACCGAGGCCGCAGGGACGGCTGGTGGCTGCTCAGGTAGATGCTGCCGACGAAGCGCATCACGTAGACGAGCGGCCGCAGCTCGTCCTGCCGGATCGGGTCCTGCAGGTAGCGCTCCAGGAACCGGCGAGGCGGCGCGCAGGGGTGATAGCGGTGGAAGCAGCTGTAGTAGGCGTCGATGAAGATGTCGCCGGTGACGTCCACGGACTGCAGGTCCGCTGACGGCAGGATGGATGACCAGGCGTCGTCCGGGGGCGTGTACAGGCTTGGGTCGATGGCCGTCGCCGGCGGTGGCTCCGGGCGATGCGCCGGGAAGAGACCGGAGGTCAGCCGGGTCCCGTCGTTGCTCCCGGCGGGCGAGGGCTGGCCATTGCTGCTGCTGCCGCTGCTGCTGTGGGCGTTGCTGTTGCTGTTGCTGTTGCTGTTGCTGTTGCTGTTGCTGTTGCTGTTGCTGTTGCTGTTGCTCCTGTTCTTTGCAGCGGCCAGAGCAGCAGCTTGACTCCTGCGGGCGGCCAGCGCGGCTCGATCCAGGCCGCCGCGCCGCGACTTTGCGTAGCTGCACTCCTTGTCCTCCTCGCAGCAGCGGTTGCAGCGCGGCTTGGTTGCGTCGCAGCGGACGTGGCGGGTTCGACAGGGCAGACAGGCCAGCGACACGCGGGTGCCTGCGGCGGACTTGGGGGAGCCAGACTTGGCGGTGCCGAGGTCTGGTTCCGGATCCATGGGGATGGGAGGGTCTTGTTGGAGTGGATGAATGATGAGATGATGTGAAGGGTTACCGCGTATATTGGGAAATGAAACTATTGATGCGCTTGTGCTTGCTGCGGGTTTCGGTGTATGTTCTCTGTGAGGCAAAGGCTGAGTCCCTCCCCCCCTTGGATCGTTAATGGTTATTGACCTCGGCAGGGATATCCTATCATCCACGACTCTGCTGCGGGCAACTGTTCGCGAGACTGAAACAGCACAGCGGGAAAACAATAGTCAAGCTGGATTGCCAGAGAGATCCCAGGGGGGGCATCAAAGGAAGAGGGTCGATTGGGCGAGCTGGTCAACTGCAAGGCTCTGGGGCCAAGCCCGTTGTATACCGGCTTGGACCCCGCGGGTATCCGATCCGGCTATCCGCCACAGATCGGTTACCCGGGCTCACTTGTAACGGCTCTCGGCGACCATGCCGGAGATGCAAAAACTTGGGCGGCATTTATTTTGCCTCGTAAAGGGTATTGATGGCTAATTTGCCTGGATTATCTGCAGTCAGAGAAGGCGACTCTTATAGAATAATTGACAGAGTTAATTAAACAGGCCATGATCCTTTGGTTCTTTTCTAGCCTACCGGCTCATTGTTCCTTGGATTGATATGGCGTATAATACATGCCTTGAATCGATAGCCGTAGGGCAGTTCCTGGGGGTTCTCTTAACACTGTATAACCACCATTCCAAGACGTGTATGCAAAATAACCGAGGTGAATGAACAAGAAGCTTGCACAGAGTCGAGAAATTTGAATTCCATGCTCGTCTGACAGCCTCCATTGCTCTCTCTACTGCAGCCTAGTGCTTATGACTCTCCTGGCGTTGTGACCTCTGTCGGTGGCCGCAAAGAACAGCATAGGATGGCTTCGTCTCCTCGGGGGCCGGGTGAAGACCGACAGGCGAGGAATCCGGTTGCAAAATAGGAAACAGGTTCACAGTCCCCTTGCAAACCATTGACTCGATCTCGTATCTGCATCTATGAGCAACGTCAGAGACCTATTTTTCCGTGACCTCCCTGCTCAGGATACCCGCCTTTTTGTTCTGTTGTCTTACATCTCACCCACTACAGACAGAGTCTACTCTATTCCTGCTCTGCTCCCTCCATATCTCCCCTCTTCCAACCACGGCACTCCCACCCGCGGCAACGTCCGTCTTACCGAGATTCACTCCCCTGACTAACACTGTTTCTGTCTTTGTGTTCAACCTCCAATTGGACACAGACCTAGACTTTTCCCTTGGTGGCAATCCCTAGGCTTGGGACTGGTGGAGTCTGTATTTCCACGAACCATCAAGTTTCATGAACAGTTGTGGTCATACCGAGAGAGTTGCACAAACCCCCTCCCTGTTTTTTTCCATATGCTGTATCAGTCCATGTGTCTTCTCTCTGGTTAGCTAATTATTGATCTTGGAAATGCTTGACTAATGAACTACCAGACCAACTGAAATCAAACCATCGACGTGCCCCATCACGAAATGGCCACCCGGGTATCCGTTTCTGAGACTTCGGAAGAGCTTCAATATGGCAAAGGCTTTACGATGCGCAGCGCCATTATGGAGATTGTAGTTGTATGATGCGTTTGATATTGATGGATCTGCGTGAAATGTTTGTTTTGTTGAGCGGGTTTGGGAGCGACGACTTTGTCTATAAAAGGGGCCAGATCGAATGTTGAAATCGTTTCCTTTCTCTCGGATCACAAGTTGCATCGACATGAAACATCAAGCAAGCGATACTGGATGCTCTTATTCGCATCCAAAACCTCAAACAAAACCTCAAGCAAAACGTTATTCTGTATCGTTACTTCAGCAGCCTAGGCACCAACAAACAACACAAAATCCCTCGCCATGGCTCAGCGCATAGTCATCGTTGGTTCTGGCTTCTCTGGCCTCTACAGCGCCCTGGCCGCCAGACGACTCATTGAGCAGCACAAGGATTGGGTTGGAAGTGGCATCGACGTCGTCATGGTTGCTCCTGAACCCAAGTTGGTCACTAGGCCTCGCCTTTACGAGGCCAACGCTGCTGGCATGTCTGTCCCGTTGGACGAACTTCTGACCGCCACGGGAGTCAAGTTTGTGCGAGGCATCGTGGACGCGATTAGTACCGCCGACAAGCAGGTGGAGGTGGTCGATCCAACCGGCGAAAGAATGAGTCTCTCGTATGACCGCCTGGTGCTGGCGGCGGGCAGCCGAGTCGTGAAGCCCAAGATTTCAGGTCTGCGTGAGCACGCTTTCAGTATTGATACTATTGCTGAAGCGGCGGAGCTTGAGGCCCATCTGAAGCGCCTGGTGTCACTGCCCTCGAGTCACGCGCGAAACACCGTCGTTGTCTGTGGTGGAGGCTTCACGGGCATTGAGCTGGCCGCGGAACTCCCTCGACGCTTACGGGCCATACTGGGCATGGCCGAAAAGGTGAGGGTCGTTGTCGTCGAGAAGACAGACGTCATTGGCCCGGATCTGGGATCAAACCCTCGCCCGGTCATTGCGCAGGCCCTGGCCGACCTCGAGGTTGAGACCAAGCTGGGCAACGCCGTGGCCTTTATCGACGAGGGAGGCGTGGTGACGGCCTCTGGGGAGCGAATCGACGCCATGACCGTCGTCTGGACGGCTGGAGTCGAGGCCACGCCCCTGACGAGGCAGATCCCAGGAGACAAGGACAGGCAGGGAAGACTGCTTGTCGACTCTGACCTTCGCGTGCCGTCAACCCCCGACGTATTTGCCACCGGAGACGCGGCGTGTGCCGAGACGGACGACCAGGGCAACCACACGCTCATGTCGTGCCAGCACGCGATCCCTCTGGGCCGATCTGCTGGACACAACGCTGCGGCCGATCTGCTCGGCATCCAGGGGCTGCCGTACACGCAGCCGTACTACGGGACGTGTCTGGACCTGGGAAGCTGGGGCGCCGTTGTGTGTGACGGATGGGATCGAAAGGTGCTCAAGTCTGGGGGGCCTGCGAAGGAGATCAAGGGGTGGATCAACGGCTGGGTGATCTATCCTCCCAAGGCGAGCGCCGAGGAGGCATTTGCGGCGGCTGATCCTGCGCTGAACACTGTTTCAGTTCTTTGAAGGGCTGTTGATGAGACCAAATGGGCTTTACTGTGAAATTTGAGGCTATGATGGCGTGGGATACTAATATGATGCTGTGGGAGTTGAGAGAGCATGCCTTGACGGTTAGTGAGTCTGTGTTCTTTGTATTAAGCCAGTGTAGGTAGTGAGATGATCGAAGGATAGAAATGGTGATAGACTACATCAGAACTTTGACTCACTTAACGTTTGGTAGCCTGCATTGTTTCGTCAAAGTGAAGTGCAGAGAATACCAGATGCCGGCGTCACGTGGGCGAAGCGAGGCGCACTTCACTGATTGTTGTATCCTTGACATTCATCAAGTAGTGAGTTAGAACCATCCATGCGTGGCATACACGTGTGATAAGCGCTTGTGAAGCTGTATGACCAGTGAGTAATAGCGTTAGCCACCCCTTCTGTGGTGTTGAACAGTCTTGAGAGAAATAGAACATGACCTGGTTCAATCTTCTTGGCCCTCAAGACGCAAGAGTTCTCAATATTAATATCAGAGATACATATCGGTATCTTTGTGCTCGAGATTTCGAAGAAGCCCATGAGGCCTGAAGATTGCATTCGGGGAAAGTCGAGTGAAAGCCCGAGATATAAGATCGGCATGTTCTAGGCGAGCTGCAGTAAAGGCCGCGTGGGATTTGGTGCTGCTGATCGACTATATCCGTGAATTTGAGATGCCCATCATAAGTAACCTGCGAGATTGATCAGAGTGTGACCAGAATAGAAGCATCAAGGTTAGAAACTGTTGCGGCTTTATGCGGACATTGCGGGCTTTTACGGTGAGATTCCAAGTCCTGGGTATACCCACATTGTCTGTATGCAACTGCAACGTCAGATTTTGGAAGGTTGGGATCCATATGCCGGAAGGACAAACGGGATGGGGAATTATATCTGGTCAAGCGCGATTGTTGTGTCGGATAATATGATGTATTGAGTGGAACGTCGGCTCTTGAGCCTCCACGTGGTTGGCATGGTGGTTGGCTATATATTGGGGTCGTTTCTCGCTTTCCTTGCGTGATGGTATACCTGCAGGCCGTCGTGTTCTTCTCGATAACTGTTGCATTGTTTCTGAAAGCCATATAAGAGTTAGAAACACCTTGAAGAATAACCAGTCAAGGTAGGAAACACTCAATGATCCGTCAAGGCTCGGCCGTGGAGATATAACTAATCCTCAATGCTTTTGAAGACGTAAACGGATAATACCACGCTCTCTCACAATAATGGCTATTGGCTCAGATCCTCTTCAAGGCCTTCCAGACGACTACGTGATAAAGTCCCAGGCTTTCACCAAGGAACTCTACCGGGATGTCTATCCCGCCATCGATCCGTCCAACGCCGCCCTCTCACAGGACGGCAAAGTTGTGATTGTCACGGGTGCTAGCAAAGGAATCGGCAAAAAGGTACGCAAGCCAACTGTGGCTGTACATCTACTGAAGATTGGTGCTGATCGCTCGCGCTTTCTTGTCTTCAAGGGCTTCGTACGATCCTTTGCAACAGCGGGAGCAAACGCAATTGTCCTCATTGCCCGTAGCTCCAAGCAGCTGCAGGAAACAGCCGAAGAACTGTCGAAAGAGTTTCCCAAGACACGATTTGTGCCAGCCGCGTGCGATGTCACAGATGAGGCATCGGTCAAGGCGCTTTTTGAAAAAATTCGGAGCGATTTTGGAACTGCAGATGTCCTGGTGAACAATGCTGGCGCTACGGACGAGGGCAAGCCCTTGCGGACTGCATCGATTGCCAATGTGTGGAATGGCATAGTAAGTCATTATCACCGTCTTGCATTTACGCACCGGCACGAGCTGAGACTTTTTTTCCCCAGGAGGTCAACCTCAAAGGCGCCCTCATCATGACTCAGGGATTCCTGAACCTGGTGGGCACAGCCAAGCAGGCCATCATTATCAACATAACGTCCGCCCTGGGCTTCAGCGTGGTTCCCGGCAAGGCCAGCTACAGCCTGTCGAAGCTGGCACTGACGCATCTGTCGGGATACATTGCCGCCGAAAATCCCAATGTCCGGGCTGTCAGTCTTCATCCGGGGACGATCTTGACGGACATAACGACTGAGTGGCTGGTGCGCTTTTCCAAGGACACGCCGGAGCTGGCGGGTGGGACGGCGGTTTGGCTGACGACGAAGGAGGCGGCGTTTCTGAATGGGAGGTATGTGAGTGCGAACTGGTCGGTGGAGGAGCTGGTGAGGAGGGAGAGGGAGATTGTGGAGGGGGTTAAGCTGGTGGTTAAGCACACGGGAGAGCTTGCTTATTGAAGGACCCCCGACAGGTAGGTGAAGGTTACAGCTGTTGCCAGTAGATGTCGAAAGTAACAGACACAAGATCAACTACAACTGATCGTCACAATTAGAATATGTCTACGATGCTTTTTCCAGAAATTAAATCGTGAGTCTTACATATCCTGTCGTTCAATGTCTATCTAAGCTGCTGCACAAACGAGGATATTATAGCGCAGACAGCCAATCAAGACACCCACAGTAAGACACACATACCTCATAGACTCATAAGAGGCCTTGCTACCTACCTAGTAACGTGTCCGTGTCACATTGTTCATCTCGACGCGAATGTTTCCATCTCACAACCTCCCATTATCGCGAATTGACATCGTCCCTGGCAACATTCTGAGAGGGGAGGATGAGCAAATATCTGGGCTGGGCGCGGGATTTGCTGCAGAGGCAGCTCCCCAGTTATGCCCATTCTCACCTTTCGAGGCCCAACCTGCCATCATCGACGCCGGGCATCAAGATGAAGAACCTCTTCACTGTCGTGATAGCAGGCACCCAGTATCTGCTGCATCCGCAGAAGCTGGTAAGTAACATGTCCCAACGACAACATTATCAATTGACTTCTTCAAGGGCACGATTGAAGAGACCATCAATCCAGACGCGCTTATTCCCGTCACTCTCCTCACCACCAGCGAAATCAACAGCGATCTCGAGGGCATCCTCGACCTCTTCAGCACTGTGGACGATGTCTTTCAGCCAGACTTTGGCAGCATCCTGGTAGAGAAGCCCGAAATGGGCCAGCAAGCGAGTGTTGTCCACCGTGATCTAGACAGCCGCGGCAGATCGGTGCTTACCTTGCGGTCAACTGGCGCTGAAGATGAAGCTCAGGCTGCTGCTTTTGCAGACCTGCCTTCGGGCCCGTACTTCCTGCATGGGCCGAACCTGTATCAGGCGTGGAGGCTGTACGATGATGTGCTGGATGCCTTTACCTTTGGGGTAATTCCTAACAGCATCAACGGTTCTGATGATGGGTAAGTCACGATTGCCCCCCTCCCCTCCTAGAATTGCGGGAAAGATGTCTGATGCAGAGTGCAGGTTTGAAGCACTCTCTTCTCTCTCGGATGATGGCTCACGCAAATCCATTGCCGTGCCGTCGCGACTTTATCATCCTGCGCCATCCATTCGCAAGCCTCTATCTGGAGTCCGTCTTTCCATCACGGACGCCATATCGCTAAAAGGCGTCCAGACGACCATGTCGAGCCGAGCTTGGACGCAGCTGTACGGCGCTGAGGACCAGCAAACGGCAAAGCTTGCACAGAGACTCGTCGACATGGGCGCCATCATTGTAGGAAAAACAAAGTCGTCGCAGCTCGACTCTGGCAGGGAATGGGTGGACGTAGAGGCTCCGTGGAATCCGAGAGGCGACGGATATCAAGGCTCTGGCGGAAGTGCAGCGGGCGCTGGAGCGAGTGTGAGCGGCTATGCATGGATGGAATATGCTGTAGCAGCAGACGGTGAGTGCCCTTGAAGGGTGGTGAATGGGATATTGGTGTGAAGAAGCTGATGCTGATATGTGTTTAGCTTTCGAGGGGGCTCGTGAGCAAGGGCGTCTGCATGGTGTTTACTCCATCAGAGCATCGGCCAGCGCAGCATCGCAGCCAGGGTGGGCAGTTGACTCGAGGTAAGTCATCGGAAACGAAGGATCTTCTTATGTTGCCCGCATCGGACTGACTCGCATCGACTGAACCCATGGCTGCAGGGCTTTCTCTGCGGTTGGCTTGATGAGCCGCGACTTACACGACTTGCTCCGTTTCGCCCATGTAACGCTCAACACGTCCAGCATCGACGTGCCGTTTCCGAAGCGTATCATCTACCTACTGGACTATGCCCCTGCTTCTGAAGACGACCAGTCTCTCGACGACAGCTTCGTCGCTGTGCTGGAAAAGTTCCTCGGGATCAAGGCTGAGAGGGTGCGCATATCAGAGACTTGGGATGCCAACCCGCCCGACGATACAAAGCAAAGCCTCCAAGAGTATATGAAGGAGGTGTGTAAGACTTTTTGCCGAGTGTTGAATGTGAGCCTGTGACGTGCTGAATTCATGGTGCAGGCGCCCTTTAACTCATTTTGCTACGACTTCTATCACGAGTATGCAGGATTCCGAAGTGACTATAAAGAGAAGTATGGTCGGCAGCCGTACATTGAGGCAACGCCCCGGTTTCGATGGTAAGCTTATCACTTGGAATCCTCGGTAGCATCTGCAGAGCCTCGAAACCCACGGAGGCATGGCTGCTATGACTGCTGTATCCTTGAAGCTAGTTATGCAAGGATTCGGTCAGCGGTGAATTCCTAGGCCTGCAAATAGCACGATGCTAACGTCCGGCTGCTGCACGGGGTTGTTAGGGGCATCGGCGAGAGTGAATCGGCGCAAGATTACGGACATCACCGCCGGCGGATCGAAGTCTTCAGGCAGTGGTTCCACGAGAGCATCATGCCGATAGTAGTGGGAGACTCGGAGACCGTCGTGATCGTACCCTTTGGGCCTCCGACTACAGTGCAGTACCGCGACGACCTGCCACCGTGTGTTGATTACCTCCCTTCCCTCTGGCCCTTTTGTTGTTTATATTGCTTGCAGGATGCAGCGCATGCAACTAACAATGAGCCAGACAACCCAGCGCCATTGAAGGCCTGGGTCCCGAAGCACTCGCTCCTCTTTTGGGCCTGCCGCATCTCGTCGTTCCCTGTGAGCTGTTTTGTCTTCCCCCCCCTTTATCTGTCCTCATGTCGCTGATTGAACAATACCAGTCGCACAGACTCGCTACTATTCACGGGTCACTGACCAAAACGAGGGCCGGCCGTTTAGCGGCTCCATCCTTGGGTCTCCCGGAAGCGACATGATGCTTCTCCGGCTGGTCAAGGCGGCGTTTGATCGGGCGGAATGGCGGTCGTCGGTTGATCCTGGGCGCTTGGCGTTTCCGCAGGGTTACGAGCCAGAGTCGACGAGGGCGTAGTGAGGGAGAGAGACATGCGAGGCGCCAGAGGCGAGAGACAAAATAACGTGCTCTGTGTCTTGGGTTACGTTACGGACATCGGGTCGTATAGCTGCTTCTTATTGGTAACAGAGCAACTGATGTGATATCATATCTCTCGTGCTACCGGCCGATGGCCAGGACATGCACGGGTCTGCAGAGATGCTGTGCGATGCGAGAGATGGGCGGCATGTGGGTTCGTTTTTTTTCTTTTTTGTTGGCACGTTCGAGGCGCTCAGCTGGGCTCGGCCGCACGCTTCGGACATGCAACAGGGGCTTCGGATGTCTTGCCTCTGGCTGTTCTTTGGTTCCATGGGGGACGGGATGCGGGGACGAGCAGCGATTTCCGTGGGTGAGACGGAGCCGAGGCACCGCCAGTGAGCGTGTAAGTGGTTCAGAGGGGGGCGCATAAGGAGCAGTGCTCAGGATCGTGTTTCCTTCACAGGGAGCCACGCTGTTGGATTGGATGGTTGGTCTTGTCAGTATCTTTATGATCAGTTATGTCTGTGCCTGCAGTCATCACAGTTGAATTTGCTCTTGTTGGAGATGAGACCTCGAGTGACGACGATCATCAATCCAGGTTGCGCAGAAGACAGATTCGCCCCTAGGACTGAGACATTCCGTGCAAATGGATCGCTGCCACGGTTGCACAACCCACACGTTGGCCAAATCGACAGCAATTCGCTAAACCCGAGCTGCGGGCGGCTCCCCAAGTCATCGAATCCCTGTCGACGAGTCAAGCGGCAACGAGCTTTAACACGCGAGATGCCTGCTGGCATGTTGCATTGCATGTGCATTGGTGCAAGGATGAAGGGGGGGGAGAAGCCGCAAAGCAAACAAACACCCCTTCAGTCGCTCTCTCCGTTGTCCGATGACCCTGCTTCTCCTTTGCTTTGTCTTTCGCTGTTCGGAGATTTTCTCAAATGGTCTCTTTTGTTCATGTTTGTCGCTGGTGTTTGGTGTTGGTGTGGGCGAATCGGGGCTGATAGGAGGGAGATTATGTATGAAAAGAAGACTGGACGGAGTTTCTCGATGGCGATGCGGAGGAGATGTGTTGCATGATAAAAGTGAGGCACTGGCCGGCGCCTTTTATCATGTCATAGACACACTCTTTCTTGCATCTGGTTGACGATATCACCTAACCACTATCCCTCACTCACATACATCAATACGCAGCACATACAAATACCACCTCGCCTATATACACATCCTTAAACCGACGTATTTACATATACGTCTGATATTGTACATACTTCACCGGCATCGTCCACAGCAATGGCAGTCGGCTCCGCGCGGGAACGATTCCCCAACGACCTCCTCCTCGTCCAGTTCCTCCGCTCGGCAAAGCGGTGCGCCAACCAGCGGCCCTTTATCCACGACCACTTTGGCTTCGACAAGAGCCTGGAGGAGCTCATCGCCGACATACTGCGCATGCGCGACCTCGTGCGCCAGCAATTGCCCAAATCTGCGTTTACCGAGCGAGGCATCCTGAAGGAGGAGGCCCCGTACGTCGCTGTGCTGACGAGGAGCGGCTATGAGTTTATCGTTGCCTTCTTTGCGGTGCGAGTACTGGGAGGAGCACCTATTCCTTTTGGTGCGTACCTGTTTTTTTCCTTGCACAGCGTCATTGTTGTCAAATGTCCATATCATGCTAATCGTGCAATCTAGGCTCTGGCATCCTCCCCGAAGAGGCCCGATACTTTGTCGACAGCTCCAATGCTTCATGCATCCTCGCCGGCCGAGACTGCTACGAGAAAGCCGAGCGGATAGCCGCCCTCACCAGCGGCTCGCCCGACTCCAAGACGATCGTATCAATACCCATCTCATGCGATGCCGAGCCCGTAAAGGAAATTGATGTCGCCATTGACGAGACGCTTACGATGGATCCTCGAGGGCCTGGACTGGTCATTTTCACATCTGGCACAACAGGACCTCCCAAGGGCGCCGTCTTGCCTCGGATCTGCATCGTTTTCCAGCCGGATGCCCCTGCAAACTGTCAGACCGTCTGCTTCCGTCCGCCGCACTGGCTGGGAGGCGCAATCAGCCTCATCGAACCCATGCTAACGGGCAAGCGGCTGCATATTCTGCGAGAGAGAGCCGGCGTGGAGAACATATGGAAAGTGATTCGTGACAACCGCATCACAGGAACGGGATTCACGCCTGGAGTCTTGCGCGAGATGAAGGAGTGGCTGGAGGCTCAGAGCGAGGAGGAGCAGGAGGAGTACATCAAGGCGTTCAAGAACATTGGCATCATCCACTGCGCTGGAGCCATGGTGTCGCCTTCGGTGCTGAGGTTTTGGAAGAGCAGGACTGGATTGGTGTTTAACAATGTGTATGGGTCGACGGAAGTTGGAGGACTGGCGACATTCAAGGTCCTTGATGGCACACAACGTTCGGTATGTGCTCCGAAATCTGCTTTGCTGGGACTATGTTTTAGAAAGCTAACATGGTGGAATGGACAGGATGCAATTGGTGTGGCATTCCCGGGCATCAAAGTCAAGCTGACGGCTGGTGATCACGGCGAAATTTGCGTCAAGAGCCCATTCATGCTGACACAGTGAGTATATATCCAGCCAAATGAACAACAAATAAGATAAGAACCTGCTAATGATGCTCTCAAAGCTATATTGGTGATGAAGAAATGACAAGAGCCGCCTTTGACGACGAGGGGTATTTCAAGACGGGGGATTTCGCCCAGCTTAGGGACGGGGAATACATCTTCTCAGGCCGCGCCAACACTGACTGTACGCTTTCCTCCCCCTTGCTTCGCATATTTGTATTCTGGCATGGCACTGATCAGCATCCAGACATCTTGTTCCGCCACTACCGCATACCAAGCGTCCAAGTCGAGGTCGCACTTACAGCTCTTCCCTACGTAACCGAAGCCTGCGTCCTCGGCGTCCCCGACCACGAAGCAAAACAAATCTGCGCCGCCGTCGTCCGCCTCACCCGCGACCAGGAGGAGCTGCAAAGCCGGAACAGCGCGCACAGGATCGACCTCGCCCGCCTGCGGACCGACATGAACGAGACGCTGCCCAAGTGGATGCTCCCAGTGCTGGTCAAGGTCCTCGAGCCGGGCGAGAAGATGCCGCAGACGGTGTCGCAGAAGCCCCTCAAGAAGCAGATCATCAAGGCATGCTTTGGCGTGGAGGAGTCGTGGTCCGCGGAGAATGAGGTGCCGGGGGTCGAGTACTGGGGGAGCATGCCTTCGCCAGAGGAGGCGGACACGAAGCCGTGGGACTGGCAGGGCTTGCAGCGGGCTGATTTCAAGGCGGAGGCGTGAATCTGAAGACCTCATTGAGAGGCAGAATGCCTGATCATGGTCCAGCCACGGATGGGGGTTAAAATGGGCATGATTGATTGCAGCGGAACATGCTGCCAGATGGTGTACGTTATCGATGGCGTGTTGGGTTAGTTTACAGTCTGTGCTGGTCAGCTTGATCGTCAGATAGATGCTTGGTCTCTTGGAATGATGGACGATACGATGACATGGTGATGAGCATCTCATACCTGGACGTGCGACTCAAACGCGCTTGTTCGAAGGGTTATCTTCTTCCGTTCTCTGCTATTGTCTTTCTCTGGTTTATTCGTCAAACTCCATTTGCTTATAGCTTGTTGTTCTTGTCAGTTCTCCTCTTCGCCTTCTGCTCCCAGTCCCATGTCTCGTGTCTTTCGCGGGTGGACAGCCACCGGTTCATGGAATAACTGGACGAGTCATTTCCGGACCTGTGTCTCGTCATCAGCAACCTAGAACTACCTATACTAAGCCTTTGGCCTGGAACTCTACCTTGGGGCTCCTTGAGTCTGCCTATTGGCAGAGTGACCGCCTGCTCCCTGCTTCGGGTCTCTGTTTGAAGGAAGCTGTCCAGGCATCGTGGCTACAAAGTGGAAAAGATATTTTGTACGGGCTCTTGAGGAACAGTTGTTGTACGACGTCTGAAACAAAATGTCGAAAGTTCCTAGGCGCCGGGAGTGAATGTCAATTTTATACTCGAGCTTTTACAATTACTATTTTGATTGTTTCATAAGCGGTCAATGTCACCGATCTATCTGATATGATCTGGAACGGGCCTTGGTTAGAGGTGGGTGAGGCCTCTCTCAGTTGAGTCACAACATTGGGATTCCTATGAGCATTTCTTTTCATCAAGGGCAGGTGATACGGTTCAAATTTCCTTTGATGGAGAAACATGGCTTTTTTGTCGTGCCAATGGAGTTGTAGATAGAGCTTAAAGGGAACGTCCAAGCGCGGCGCAGCGTGGCACAACTGTGTGCTACTCCTGGCTTGTAACGTGAGAGATTCGAGAAAAACAGGGCTTACAGACCCGAAGCCCAGCTGTTCAGTTTTTCATTCAGTCAAATTGTGGCTTATACCTGCTGTCCTAGACTATTGAAACCAATTCGGGGGGGCTCGGTGACGAGGTGAACGAGCGATGAGAAACCTCTGTCTCGCAGGATCGAATCACCTGTTGTTTTTCTTATGCCAGAGAAGCCTGAAATCGACGAACCACGCGATGGTCATATATGACGGCCAGAAGGAGTGGATGCTGTGGCTTTGACACTGCCCCATAGTCTACCAATGTGCCTACCGGGAATAAGCCTGCCTGTACCGCAAGGCACGACGCCGATTATCTATCATGAAGCTGCGACATAGTTTCGGAAAATGGAAGGAGAAGATGATGGATTTATTTTGTATCTACTAGGGCACATATTCAGACATTCAACTCATAAGCCACACTTGGGGGCCTGGATAGATCGACCTCGAACGCGGTGAGAAACGGGGCTTGGCCAGGCTGACCGAGAGACTTACACCGGGGCATTCAGGCAGGCAGTTATTACAGTAGCTGAGACGCCTTTGTTGCCTCATTTCCAGAATGAACGACTGATGCCTTGGACGGCCTGCGGATGAGGAGAAAGTGGCTTCTCATATGTTCCTTGCTCTCTTGCGTTGTATCCGCTTGCTCAGGGAATACCGTCTGTTATATCGTGAACATCGCTGTGGTTTGGCCTTGCACTGTCAAGAGAGGATGCTTGAAGATGGACGTGTAAAAGGCCAAATTATCGTCAGGTAGCTTGGCCAACATCTTGAGCATCGGAGGTAAAAAAGGCGAGCGTTTCTCGAGGAACACCCTTCTCATTTTGTTTTGCAGCAGTGACCGTATATGTATTGTCGCCTTCATACGCCCTATAAAGCCATCCAGCGCATAGCACCATACAGTGATGCCACCTTTGTTCGCACTATCCGAAGCGATGGTCTCAACAGCCTGTGAGAACAGGAGTGCCGCCTCTCGCCACACTTGACCATGTGTTTCTGATGTGGCGGAATAGCCCGCGAGGCTCTAGCACGAGACTTGGACCAGATACATCCCTCCATATCCCCCAACTATATAATGCGAATCCCCGTCACACTTGATGGCATGCTCTGATGTTGGCCTTCTCAGCGGCTACTTTTGGCTTGAAGCCCTTCTATAATGCCAGCTGCGACCCGTCGCGGTAAGCT
>LFMI01000581.1:0-34627 GCA_001050175.1 Trichoderma parareesei | reverse complement strand
GTTTTTTTTTTTTTCCCTCCTTTTCTATTTCTTCTGAAATTCCGTGATGAATCTCGGCCACTAAGGACCTAGGGGCAGGATGAGTGCAACCTAGACAGCAAAGCCGGCCAACCGTCCTACGGTACGGAAGGGATGTCGACCTTGAGTTCCGCATCTCCCAGGATCCGGGCCGCATAAGTGTTCAGAAGAGACCCAAAATAGTAGGTGTGTACAATCCGAGGCGATGTCAGGTCTAGAGCAAGGTTAAAGGAGTACTTCTTGTGCAATAGAAATCAAATTATAAGTCTGACCGCATATAAGCATTGTGAATATCGTCGCAGTAGTATGCCATATCTCTCGTTGGGCGCAGTGGTATCATAATCATCCCGCTATGCACTGACATTGACACGCTGAACACCGACAAAGACCACCCAAACGCATGAACAGAACAAAACTCGGGGCTCCTCAGGCAAGGCTGCCGCTGGCTATATCGGCCATGTGTAGCTGGTTAGAAGCTCTGATGTTGTTATCCATCTGGCGCAGGGTGTCCAGCACTTGGTCGATAATCTGTCCTCGAGCTATTCCATTCTTCGCCTTTGATTCTGCTTCGTTCTGAGGGTCTATTGTCAGTTGTGGAATGCCTTCCGCTGGTGACATGGCGTCGGATGGCAGTTGAAATTGCCCTATGCTCTGTTTCAGGGTCCCTAGACTTCCTGGAATCGGGGCCGCTTCAGGATACGGCACTGCACTGAAATTCTCCAAGTCGGGAGGCTCAAAAGCCACTTCTCCGGACGGCCATAGCGGCTGAAAAACATCGAAAACTTGCTGCGTCGGTACAGGTTGGAATATTGACGGCTCGGGTTGGCAGTCTGGTACATTGAGCCAAGGATCCAACGAAGCGGCTTCGCCCCGGGACGTGACTGGGAACAGAAATTCCTCAGCAGTAGCAGCAATGTCCATCATCCGAGGCTCTATGCACGAACCGGGGGTGCTTTGCTGCAGCATGGGGAATTCGGCGGCTTGTAGAGGGAGAAATGCGTCCTGAATCGTGCTCGACTGCTCCTCGGCGTGGCTGGGGGCAGGGTCGTCGGCCGCGATCGAGGTCGGAATAGCCCAGCCGTGCGTCAACTTTTGCCATTAGAAGCGGAATGCGGACAGACTTGAGAATCAGAACCTGCGGCTGCCTACCTTTCTCGCCTTCAACGCTGGTTGCTGTGCTTCTGAGCTTCCGGCTGGCGTGAGGACGAAGCTGGGCAGTGACATGATGGCGAATTCTTCGTGCTACTTTAATCTCTCACATGTCCCGACGGAAAAGTGCCCACTTATCAGCATTAAATATGCCTTTCGGCGAAATAGATATAAAGCTAGTAGCAAGCAACTGCAGCTGTGGTTGTCAAGCCAATGGCACGAACCGGAGGGACCTCCGCGACAGGGGCAGAGCGTCCGAAGCTTTAATCCGCGATGTCGTGGTCTCGGCGGGCATTAAACTCGCCCAGCTTCGCCCAATGGCACCGTGATCCATTCATTCCCGTGTTCTAGCCTCTGATACATCCCGCGAATCCGCCTACCTTGCCACCGACTAAGATATATGAGACCCTGACGCTACGGCGTGGCACACCAATGCCCCCTAACATCTTTGTTAAGATTTCCGTTACGTTTCTGTGCCACCATTCTCTTACTCTCTGGTTTTTTTCTCGAGAGGTTTGCTGTTGATGTTCGTCGGCAATAGTCTAGGACATTCCCAGAACCACATCCTGACTTTCCCACTTCCCCTTTCCCTGCCGCGGCTGATGCTCATGTTTCGAGTCATGGCGGGAGGAAACGGACAAATACATGCAGGACTTTAGGTTGCGGGGAAAGCGTCGTTAAACATGTCCTACAGGCATGATCTACACCCGTTTGTCGATGTACCAGGTGTGTGTTTGATAGAACTCTACAGTATGGCATAGCGACGGTTCACGATGATACGGCTATATGGCCACGGTGTCGATGCTGAGACGCAAATTTGTGGCCACGATGGCAAAGAAGCCACAGATATCTATGGAATAGCTAGATCCAACGGGCTTTCCCCTTGGCCCAATGATGAGCGGCAGTTAAGAGCGTAATGGGTTCGACCGCTCATGGTGAATCTGCGATCGCCACCCTCAAGCACAGAACTCTTATGTATGTATGTACACACATGCTTTCCCTTGCTTGAGGAAGTGGAATCGCAAGCCTTCTATCATGTTCCTTGCTGATCTGATTTGGGTTCTAATTTGATTTTGATACCCTGTTTGCTCAATTTTCTTCCTAGCTTGCCTCGAGTCCCAGACCCGGTTGCTGTCAGTTCCTCGCCCTGGACTATTTCGGTGGCGCACACAAGCAACATCGCCACCCCGTTCGCACCATGAAATCTTCAACGTTGAGGCAACCAAATTCAAAACTTCTCCATGCATGAAACAACAACGGCATGTCGATTGTTTACCCTTCTCACCTTAGTCTCTCTTCCATCCTGGGTGGCCAGCCAATGTAGCGAGACTAGGAGGCCGTACCGTAAGAATTTGCAGAAACTTCACGCCTTACTACTGCTTGCTGCAGATGATCATCCACAGGCAAGTCCTTCAAAGTCTAACTAAACCATACATCACGTACCCGTGACATCACCGGATGTTGCTCCGGACGCCACCTCATTGGCTGCTGGGAGACATGTCCGTCGCCGGCCCCTCCTTGTCCGGAACTATTCAAGGTAGAGTATGGCAAAGTCGACGACCTTTGCACAGTATTTTTGGACCGCGGCAACGCGGACAGAAATCGCCACGCAACTGCTAGTATCAAGAAGCTCAAGGAAGAGGGGGAACCGACTTAGCACATGCCTGCGGAGCTCAGCTTTTAGGCGAGTTGCTTGAGCTGGCGATATGAGTTGACAGAAAGATCCGGACATCCACCACCTCTGAGTATCTCCAACTAGATGCTGTCATCGCGTCGTATTCGAGCTGCCGTCCTGACACATGTCTGAGCAGAGATGAAGAAGCGTTACCCACCGCTCCTCCCGTCTGTCCCTGGACAGCCAGCAGGCCCAGCAGAGGCTTCGTCGAGCTCGCAGCAGCTCAAGCGACGTCGCACCGGCGTTTCGGTCGCCTGCAATGCTTGTCGTCGGAAGAAAATCCGGGTAACTTCCACCTGATGGGTTGCTTGGGGAGCTCACTCCCTGACGCATGGAGAGCTCTCATCGCGATGCCTAGAGGTTAATGCTCGATGATAGTGCGATGGCTTGCGGCCAACGTGTTCCACATGTCGGGAGCTTGCCGTCCGGTGTACATACCGCGACGACTACAAGCTGACCCCGGAGGCGCAGGGTCTCCTCGTCGAGGTGATGCGTCTTCTCAACAGCCTGCCGGAGCGAGAGGCGATTCGCATGCTGCGGTATCTGAAGAGTGAGACCGACGCGGCAGTGATTCTGTCCACGCTACGAGGGGGCATATCCGCGATCCATCAGCCGTCGGAGCTCCGTATTGCCGTGGCGACAATGGACAATTCGTTTCATGCCCTCCAGCTTGGATCGCAGAATCCAGTTGCATACCCGTATCTGCCTCCGCTTCAACCGCAGGCTTTGCCGAGGGATGACTTTCGGCGGCTCACCACGATGGGAAGCAAGCCTTCGTCTCCCTATTCTCCTTCTCGACGGATGCCCTGGGACCGCGATCCCACCGAGTCCCAGGCACCGCTCTGCGATGAACGGCTGCATCAGCTGGATATCAGTCACTGGACCAATGCTCCGATCAACAACGAGTCGGCCGCCCGTGCCATCTCCCTGTATCTGGAGACCGATCATCCACTGCTGGGCTTCTTCGAGCCCAACCTGTTCGTATCGGACCTCATCAACCACAAACATGACTACTGTTCCCCAATGCTGGTCAACTCGCTGCTGTATTGGGCCTGCGTGAATAATGCCCGTGCCGTCTGGTATCCGATCCACCGCAGCTGACTTGAGTGAAAGCAAATGTATAGCGCCGTCGACCCAGGCATCGATGCTCTCGCAGCCTACTTCTGCGCCGAGGCCGAGACCATATGGAGGACGGAACGAGAGTCTGACTCGCTTCTCAACCTGACCTCCGCCCTCTTCCTAGGCCTGGGCTACCTCGGCCAAGGAAGAGACCATGCTGTGCTGTCGTACACTTCGCAGGCTACCAAGATGGCCACCAGGCTGGGCCTCTTTGGCGTCGACGAACACAGTCGTGCGAAGCCCAGCATCGACAAGCTGTCCAAAGAGGCAGCCAGTGCGTATATGTACGCCGCATGGGGATCATTCAACTGGATCAGGTGGGTGCCTCTTTTTCCTTGTTTCTTGCGTAGACTCGAGAAGGGTTCGTCGTGTGCTCACGGAACTCGTCCCTTTCCAACGTGTGCAGTCTCATGTCGCTCTTCTACCGCCAACCGGGAATACTGGGCCCTCGGAGCCCCCCGAGCTTGCCCATACCCGGCATGGAGGAGGACATCGAGGCCGCCTCGTCAGCCACAAGCCCTGCTGGGTCTCCTCGCAGGGAAGGACCCGAGCCCGAGCCTCAGTCGCGGTACATGGGAGGCGTATTTCCCTACCTGTGCCAGTTCTGGAGCATCATGTATGAGGTCAGCCTAGCGTATGACGACAGCCAATCGTCTCTGGATAGCCAAGGGACCTTGTCCTTCGCGGAGCATAAGTTCCGCCAGCTGCTCGCTTGGAGCAACAGTCTCCCGTCACACCTCCTCCGAGCCAACCAGAATCCTCATTATGTCCAAATATTGCAGTAAGTTGCCTCTGATCCGTCCCTGTCCCATCTTTGACTCGCAATGGTTCGTCTTCCCGCTCTGGGCCGGTGTTGATTGACACGTGGGTCTCTCTAGCATATGGTTCCATACTGCTGTTCTCTGCCTCTTCAGGCCGTGCATACAGGAGTTTGGGGTTGCTCGACTTCGAACGATGGTTAGGAGCATCAGCTCCCCGGATATTGTGTATGCCGCTTCGGTCGCTCAGTTGAAAGACCTCGTCCTCAAATTCAGACTCCATTTCGCCTCCTCTACGTACACCGTGCTGTGGCATACAGCCTTGATCTACATCACTAATGAGCTCCTCACCGGCCCTAAGGACAATGACTGGTTCTTCTACTTTTTGATATGTGTGTACGGCTATGAACGTCTGAGCCGGTCCTGGCGGGTGACCACGTCCATTTCCAGAGCGCTGTTGTCAATGGCTCTACGAAAAGGGGGCATAACCAGTACCACAGCCCGGACAATCCTGAAAGATCTTGGACCGGACGACTTTCGCAAAAAGTATGGCGAGATCCGGGCCACTTTCATGGCCGACTTGGACATGGCCGAGGAGGATCCGAGCAATGCCACTGTTGAGAGGCAGGCTGAGGACTTTGAGCATAATGCCATGCTGCGAGACTATACAAATATACTAGACGCGGACGAAGCGGCATGATGCTATGAAGATGCACAAGGGGTATATTTATCGTGGTGTCTTGAGCGGTTACAGCCTCTGCTGGTCGATTTGATATTTAGAGAGTATGGTACGCGTCTGCCGCTGGACCTTAAAGCACATCAGTTGGTAGACATGTGTAATAATTGAAGAAGATATCCGCTTGGTAGCGAGTTCGGAGCTGCTGCTTTTAGAGCTACTTCTAGGAGACATACAAGCAAGGTTACTAAAAGGCAAAAACATGTTGCCTATCACAGCTGAACCTGTGTGACATTTCACCATGGGCTTCTACTACTGTGCAATGATGAATCTCGGAAATCAAATTCATAGTCATAGAGGGAACAAGGTTCGTCTGTGCTTTTGTTCTACCTCGAATTCACTGTGTGACCTGTTACACTCACAAGACGGTGATGCCAGTAAATGCCCGATAGTCGTCCGAATAGACGACGGACTTGTTCTTCCCATCCAGATCGCACTGGTAGATGTGGCCGCCGAGATCAGTCACGTAAAGGCGGCGATTCTTGGAATCCAGCTTCAAGCCAATGCCCTCCTTGAAATGCCTGCTCAGCACCTTATGACCGCTCGATGAGGCAGTGTTTACCACGAGCCCAGTCTTGTCCAACTGCAGCCTGTTGAGAGAATTGCCAAAAGGAATTTCGCCGCGATCAGTCCAATACAGAGTGTTAGTCTCCTCGTTCACTTCGAGGTCCACTGGTTCGGGGAGGCCCTCCGCAAGGCAGTGGACATCGGATCTCGATTGCACCGACTGATGTGCGGGCATTTCGATATTGGCGCAGAATATGCGTCCCTTGTTGCCCTTTGACGGCCCCTTTTGACTCCAGTAAAACTTGCCCAGTTTTGGAGAAACGGCAATACCAACACACCAATTCGTGGCCTCCCGCATGTCCGTCTCATTTTCCGAGTTGCCTTTCTGGATCAAGCGCTCTAGATCGGAGCCATCGAAGTTGCACCGGAATACAGAAAGGCCCTCGCGATCACAAAAGTAAATCTTCTTGCTCCCGCTCTCCACAACCAGCTGCTTGGGTGTGTTGATGGTTCCAGGAGGAACAATGGTGCAAACATCTGTCCCGTCGAGGTTGGCGGAGCAAACAGACCCGTCAGGCAGTCCAGGATAGCCCATGTTGGTCCAAAACATACGGCCGTTTGAATGGTCGATATCGATGCCGTCAGGCAAAGGCTGCTTATCAACGAGAACCTTGGGAGGCTTTCCGTCCAGGCCGAACTGCAGAATTTGGCCCGAGTTCATCGTTGGCTCTGCAGCGGATAGACCAACATCCAGGGCAAGAAGTTTGGGCTCGCTCGAGACGCCATTGTTGGCTGTCGGTTGGGTTGCAGAAGGAGGATAGAGGCCTCCCTTTGCACATTTGGCGCCTAATTTGCCGTGGTCCAAGTAGTTCTTCCTCAGGAAGTCTACCGTTTTCTCCGGGGACAAGCCAAGCTCCTCGACGTAATGCTCCTCGATGAAGGCCACCGTATCGAGGCCAACCACTGATGCTTGTTAGTCAAAGATTTCCACTCCGTGCTCCCATAGTTTGGGGACCTGGGGGGAAACTTACAGTCCATAGTCAAGCAAGGCGATAGCCGGCTGTTGGCAAACATCTCCTTCCACAAGGCGTCGATTTCCTCAGGCACAGACACCCCTTCAGCGAGAATGGTCAAGGTCTCGCGTTTGATAGCAGCCCATAAACGATTGATGATGAGGCCTGTAGATTCTTTCCTCGCAACATATGGCATCAATCCCGCTTCTTGTAGCCGTTCGACCAGGAATGGGATGATTGCCTCTGTCGTGTAGCCACTTGCCATGACTTCGATCAACATGCAGTCAGGGGGCCTGAAATAATGTGTGTTCAAGACCTGGGTCTTTCTAGCACGAGAAACTTTGCTTATCAGCTCGGAAGACTTGTATGAAGACGAGTTTGTTGAAAGAATGCAGTCAGCAGGCGCAAGGGCGTCCAGCTCGGCAAAGACGTCAATCTTTAGCTCGAGCTTCTCTGGGACGCATTCAATGACCATCCAAGCATCGGCGACAGCGGCTTTCATGTCTTCAACAGCCAATACGTTGCCAGGAGCCTTGCCAGTCTTTTGGGCGTACAAGGCCACATTCTCGTCGACGTAGGCAACACCGTCTTCACGTTGCTGGTTGCTGGGATCCCAGATCTTGACTGTGTATCCTGTCGATGCCCATACGCAAGCTGTTGAGTTTACTGTTAATTCTCGCCGCCTCTCACATACACAGCGCTGATACTGACCTATTCTACGCCCGAGGACACCGGTCCCGAAAACAGCAACAGGCCGATTGCGATAGTTGAGAGGGGGCTGCCACGCTATGACCATTGTGCCGTGCACTTTATGACGAGCTCTGATATGGTTTGTGGTTCTTCAAATGACGATGTTTGGGACCTCGATCAGGCAAGGGCTGACGATGAACAGACCTCACTCAGGACTTATATACCTTTCCTTAGTATGACACCCATTATAGCATTAGCAACTCACCTTCTACGTCAACGCACCGGGAACACATTAGACATCACCTGTATCGCAAGGGAAGTGACTATTCCCGCCAACTCGGCTCTTACTTCCGCTACGTCTCTCGTCATCCCGCCACATAAGACTCCCGAGGTTGTTTATCACCAAAGCTTGCCGCAGCTTTGGGGGCGCTGCCACTGTCGGGCGTGATACGTTTAGAGTCCCGGAGCTGACACGTCGAAGTACAATCCTCAGAACTGTGTGCTATCCGTCCATTCTAGGAGGATAGTTGGCTGTATTCCTTAGTGCAAGTTTTGTTCGTTTCTATCATTTGAGTGTATCAGCAGCATCGACCAGCTGAGTCGTGATTGGCTGTGGACTAGGTAGGTGACGGCTCGCTGACCAAGTCCAAGTCTAACATGTATCGTTGTGGTAAGCCTTAGTACTTCCGTGATCGGATTATGCGTCTTCGCTTTTCGTTCGCGGACGATTCTTTTGCCCAGAGAAAAAACGTAAATTGCTTACGGGACAGGTAATGAACTAATACGGAAGATGCACATTTTGGACTCAAGCATCTGTCAAAAGGTTGGAGCATATTCTGGTTTCGTTGATCACTTGTTCAACTCGGTGTGACATTGAGAGCTATCAATACTAACCTCTATGCGAGCAATAAGGGCTAGAGAGCAAAATGTTGGACAATGCGAAGGGCAAAGCAAACGATCGTATATACAGCGCCGAAAACTCCAACTACCCCATCTCCATCTCGCTCATCCAAACCATCCAACAGCAATATCTACTCTATACTCTCTAAAACTTAATCGTTGGCAAATCCGACATGTGCACCTTGGCCCCCCCATACGGCACAAGCCTGTACGACTTCCTGCTCCCGACGCACGTCCTCTGCAGCGGCGGCACATCCGGCGTCACGCCAAGATACAGCGGCCAGTCAATCTCGCAGCCGTCGACAGTCATGTAATTCGGCGGCGCGCCCTGCTCAAAGATGGGATCGGGAAGAGTCGCGGAGTCGCTGACACCGTGGTATCGCAGGGTCGAGGGATCAATGGCCACGTTCCACGGCTTCGTGCTGTTGACATAGTAATCCCGCAGCTCCGCAAAGGGCAAGCCGGAAATTCCAGGACCTCTGGGATCGTAGTACGCGTGCGGGAGAGACGAAGTCTGCGAGAAGCCCACGTCCAGCGCGTAGAGCAGGTTGCCGTAAAACACAGCAACGCTATTGTTGGGCCGGTCCTCGGTCCTCACGCCCGCAACGATAACATACGTGATTGTCGTCTTGCCGGGGTTCACAGAGATGCTGGTCATACCCGTTGTCGGGTCGGCGTCGGGGGTAAGGCGGGACGTGGACGCGCCAGACTGAGACAAGGTGGACATCTTGCTGTCTGACCACTCGGGCATGCGCAGATACAGCGTAAAAGGCTTGTCCGCAGTCACCGTATAGCGAAGCACGTTGCTGAAGGGATAGTTTGTCTCGCACTCGACCGTGACTGCGCCTCCATTCACCACGGTCGACACCGTCGAGGGACTCAGCAGGGCGTGAGCCAGGCCGCCGTTGTACATGACCCAGCTGTTGGAGACAAACTTGGGATATCCCTGGGGATGGTTCACCGTGCAGCAGGGATACAGCGGCTCCATGCCAAACGTCGTGGCCACGCCGCTGTTTGCCGTCGTAAAGACCTGCGGCACGCTGCCGTCGGGAGCGATGGTGCTCAGGGCAAACGGCTGGTTGGGCTGATCCATGTACTGGTGCGCCCACTTGTCGCCCGTCAACATCACGGGGAAGGCGTTGAAGATGGTCCTCTCGGCTCGATCCGCGTACGAGTTGTTGCCGAGGACTTGGTACATGTAGGCCAGGGAGTAGCTTGTCTCAACGGCGGTACAGAGCTCGCTGCCGATGTAGGAGGACAGGTCGCGCTCCCACTCGTCGGCGAGGACGGATCCAGAGGCCGAGCCGTGGTACTGAAAGGTCCAGTCGACGGCGTTTTGGCTCTTGACGAGCATCTCTTCGTCCCCGGTCATTCTGTATATGACAGATGATGCTTTCAGGCCTGTCACATGTTGTCAGCTTCAGACTCCACGATTATCTGCATGTAATCATCGAGGCACAACGTACCTTGACCAACGTTGACGCCATGGATGTACGGAATGATGGACGAGTCACTCGGGTTTGCAACCTCCTGAAATACTCCCTTTGTATACCAGTCCGCCCACTTGTAGTTCGTCTGGGCGTAGAACAGGTTCATATTGTCCCACAGCAGCGAATCCTGGTCCGACGGGTACTTTTCCAGCAGCCACTGGATCGTGATGATGAGATCGTGCACCCTTGCTTGCCCCCAAGTGCAGTCCACGGAACCGACGCAGTTTGCGTGCCCCTGGCTGTTGTTGTGCAGCATCTTGTTCGCCAGCGTCATGAACCGACGCAGCGCCGTAATGACTCGATCCTCCCATGAGCTATCCGCCTCAACCAGCTGCGTCAAGCCCATGAAGAACGGCGTGCGAGCCCAAAAGTTGCGCGAGTCGCCCACCTCGGGCCCGATCCATCCATCAGGGGCCTGGAAATCCAGGACGGTATCGGCAACCTCCTGGATCTGCGCCTTGAGCCTCTCATCGTCGAGCTGGTACGCCAGCGGCACCAGCCCGTTGAACCAGTACGGCAGCGCCTCGTTGAGCGAGCTGTACTCGGAGCCGCCCTTGCCCGGCGTGTTGAGCCAGCTGGACTGGTTGACGTAGACGTAAAAGTCGTGCTCGTGGCCGGCCTCGCCGTTTGCCATGGCCGTCATCTCGCCGAGCAGCCAGCCGGTGGGCTTGACCGAGCCGAGCGGCAAGGGGGAGAACACCCATGGCCGGACTGTGTGAAGCAATGAGTAAACAGGGTGAGATGGGTGACAAGCAAACTGAGAGGCTCACGCGTTGAGGTGGCAGCGCCGGCAAGCGGTATCTGTGCTACTGCTAAAGCAAAAGTCAACTTCTTGTTCAACATGGTTATTCTATCTTTTTTCTCGTCCGGATATGACCAGAACGAAAAGAAATAAGAAATGATAATAAACAAAAAGAAGTCAAGGGGGATCCGCTGTGTGTCCTTACAGTCCCATCCGGAATGCATCGTCGTCTCTCTCTCTCTCTCCCTTGTACGTATTTATGGTCCTCTGCGCTTCTCCCTCGCGTTATACACATCCGCTGCGACTTTCCTTTCGCTCCTGTGACTTTCTTTCTCGCTTCCTGCTGCTCTTCCTGCTGTTGCAATCTACTTTCCCGCCCCTCCACTTACACATACAACGTCAAGAGACAGCGGTCCGGCGTGCTTTTGGATCCTTTCTCGGCTCTTTCTCGCCCTCGCTTCGTCGCCCTCCGCTTGGCGTCATTCACGGTTGAATCTTGATGTTCCTCTCCGTCAGCAGGCCGCGTCCCCGTGACAACTCGCAACGATCGCAGGCCGCCCGGTTGAGCCGCAAGGCGTTGATTGGCAACGAGGCTCGAGATGTGAAGGGATGGTGGTGACATCGTGTCGCCCTGTGCAACTTGTTCGCGGGGTTTCTCTGGGGCCCTTGAGACGCCGTTCGGGAGCCTAAAAAAGCAGGGAGGCTGGGCGCGGAGAGTGAGGGGCCAATAGCGGGAGTCGGCGGTTCTATGGAAGGCATTCGACGTGCTCGAGTCAAGTGCTCAAAAGCGGTTCGATCTCGGGGTCTTTGACGATCTGCAGACGGCAGGGCATCATCATCACATGGCGAACAATGAGATGTTACCCTTTAACAGGCAGTCGGGGAGAAGCTAGCTTATAAGGCAGATGCAGCAGTAGTAGCCTTCGGGGTGCAGCATGGCATGTATCACCACCATCAATATTAAGGGCTGCATGGACACAGCAGCTGACGAATAGTGGCATTTTTTCTTCTACCCGTCCCCGGATTCTAGAAGCGACAAGCCTCGCAGACTTGTGCCTCGATTTCGGCGGTAGCAGAAACGAACCCAAAGACGATGCCGGCACTTCTCGAGGTTCCATCTCCAAGCAGATCATGCGCCATCAACGGCGAGACGCCCTTTTGGAAGCTCCTCCCGCAATGCTACGTCATGTCATTCCTATCCCTCGCGAAGGACTAATGTACATATGTATAGCTACCTTGAGCTTTCAGACTGAGAGAATGATTATGTACAGATACTTGTCGTCTTGCCAAATACAATACGAGGAAAGCTTGCAGGTTGCAGATGTGCCTTTTCGGAGAGCTGCTTGTTATTGCATCAAGCCCATCCCAACAACAGAATAGCACCCCATCACCATCACCATCACCAAAGTCTCCCCCATACGCCAAGCACCGCACGAGCTTGCGCCGAAAGAGACAAAGACGCGGGGAAAGCGGAGCATGGCATGTGCATGGAGCCGAAAGGAACGGCTAGCCGAGCAGCACGACTGCTAGCAGCAATAATAAGCATTCAACGTAGCATCACCAACAAACAGCATCGGACGCGAAAAGAGGGGGCCCGCTTACATGTTGCCCTACGGACGGTGCCAGTCATTCGCACGAAGAAGCTTGAAGCCATCCAATCTCACAGTCACCCAACCATGAAGCATCAACAAGTCATCGAAGCACGCAGAAGCAAAGAGCCCATCTCGTGTCTCGTTGGTGCAGCTTAGGTATGCTCAGGCTCTGCTCCCTGTTCCGCTCCATCCCGGAGCTGCCGTCTTCATTCGGCAGACTCGCTTCACGTTGTAACCTGTCATAATCCCCCTCTTTCGGAACTATTTCGTAAGGATCCCAACATCGTGCTGGACCAACGTAGTTTTTTCCTCCCATATTCTCACTTGAGACATAGTAATACTATCGAGGAGCTCGTAAACAAGAGGCGCAGCAGTTACCAATCTGGAAGGTCATGTCTCCCGCACAAAGCCGAGCACCCGGAGCGACGCATTCCTTCAGATCCGATGTCAACGCCCGCTGTCAGACAGCGGTGAATCGGGGAGCCTAGGCCATGCTTGTTCCAAGGGTATTGTCGTCCGAGCTCTGTTTCTGGGGGTCCTCCCAAGAGGTATATATGCATGTTAGTATTGCATTGAACCCTTGTCTTGACAAACGGGCCTATATTTGGATCTGGGCCGATTATACGGGCAAAAGCGATGCATCGCAACTCCGCCCGGGCGCATGATAGTGTAGAGAGTCATGTACCTCGTACAAATGCAAGCTACGATTAGGCATTCGAGTGTGTGCGAATTGTTTGGACTTGCAGGTAAGCAGTCTGTAAAGGTACATGATTGAAGACCAGCACAGAGATTTCATGTTTGGTCAGTGTCATGCGAATTCCACTTGTGCAAACGTATCTCTTACCCTATAAACCGCCTCCTATGACGATTGTTTCGCAACTTTTCCTTTTCCCTCATGAACTTTTCTCTTCTGACGATGATAGTAATTATGCTAGAAGACCAGGCAAATTCACACAGCTCCCATTCCTCTTTTTCTTTGTTACGTTCCACGCATCTATTCGTGGATAGTTCGGTTAGGCTTCAACCTTCACCAAAGCCACAACGTCCACTCACCGAAAACGGTAAACCTGCTCTGCGCCATAGTCCCAAAACCAAGAAAGTCAAAAAGGAAGCTCATCCTGGAACTCGATGAACAGGTTGTTTTCCAAGGTAAGATGAAAGTACACTCTACCTCTCTTCATCGTAGGTAGATACTTTCCAGTCATTCGTGCGCCCGTCCTCCGTTTCCACACAAGCCCCTATTTCCTACCATCCACGACATCGTATCGTATCACGTCACCTAGAACCCACCTATCCCTCACCGAAAGATATCGTACCTATCCGTCGTAGAGCTCATCTTCACACAAATAGTAGTAGACATCCGTAAAGGAGTCATCGTAAAACCCCAGCACCGCTCCACCTCGCCGGAAAAATCTCGAATCCACCATCACGAACGCCAGAGCAAGTCCACCTAAGACTGACAAGACAAGGATCGAAATCCAGGCGCGCGCATCGTCATCGAGCCAGCAATCGAGCCAGAAATCGAGCCAGCATCCCCTAGGTAGTCCTCTCACGCCTGATTTGCTGTGTCAATCCCTAGACCTGACACAATCGGACCCAGCCGGGCCGCATACCTCCCTCGTAATGACAGTCTCATCCGCCTCATCAGCTCCGTTCCGTATCCCCAACCCCTGAGTTCTATCAGCTAGTACCACAGTTTGGTAGTTCCGTGAGAGAAATGCATTTCCGTCATGCTGGAATGCAGGGTTCTGTCAAACTCAAGTGTGCTTGTCTGCCCTGCCTGGAGCTGCACAACATCCGGAAGTCAGTCAATGTAAGCAAGCATTTACAAGATGTCACACTTCTGCTTCTGTTCAAGACGGAAGCGATCGAGTAGCCAAGCCCAAAGGTTAACCAAAACCATGTGTTCGATCCGAGCATTCGGTGTCTTAAGACTCGAGGCTTCACTTTCTTAAGTCTCGAAAATAACCAGCTGAGGAGCTGCACGCAAAACGACGCGCAGGACAAAAGAGACAAAGTCATTATGGTCAATATTGATCGCTTGTAATGAGCAAGGTTGCTCATGTTTCGCTAGATACATGGCGAGTCGCGCCGTATTAATCTATAGGTAGTAGCAATAGGTATCGTCGATGGTGTTCGCGTATGTCCGCTGAATTACCTTGGTACTGACTGTCCAGTCAAAGCTATTCACGTGCCTCCCCTCTATGTCCATCCTTAAACCATTGCGCCTTTCAACATCTAATGACCCACAAACAAACACATAACAATCCCATAGAACCCAAATCGTTTGTGTCGTAACACACCGCACCGCAGCCATCAACATCTTCAGGACACATTGAAACCCCACATTCGACGCTCGTGGCGGCCGAGACACGGTGGGAATGTGCATTGTGTCTCTCAAGACTCTTCTCCCCGTCATGTACTTAGAAAAGGAAAGATGCGACAAATATGAGACAGGTATATAATGTCGAGAAGGTGTACTCGAATTCGAACCAGGCAGCCTGGCCGCCAAAGGCAACCTTTTTGCTTTGGGGCGTCGGGTGGGCGACCTTGGTCTGGGGATCGCGCACAAGAAGCTCTTCTCGGTCCGGCATCTGGGGAGGATCAATGGCGTAGCCAATCGGCGTCCACATGGAGCTGCAGATGAAGATGAAGGTCAGGGGTGGCCAGAAGGCGTGCGTCACCAAGCAGATGAGGATATCCCTGACACGATGGCTCTCCTGGAAGAAGCAACGGTACGAGACGAGAGTGGCGGCGACCAGGGTCAAGTAGACGAATGCGAAATGGAAGGCGGCCATGTAGTTGAAGAGGATGGCCCACAACCGACGGAACATGTTCTTCTTGAGCTTGGGGTCACGCTCATTGAGGGCCGACGACAAAGAACCGGTAGGCTTGAAGGCCTGCGTCTGTCCACCAAGCCACTTGGGCAAGACGAAAGATCGGATGATGCACAGTGCAATGTAAGGCGACATCCAGAGCTGGTATCGAGATCCGCGCTGGCCGGTGTGGTAGCCGGCGGGGATGAAGAGCACAAATTCGCAAAGGCGGTTGACGATGGTGTTGGCAAAGCAGGCGCGGATGAGCCAGCGGAGCTGCGTGTCGTTGGCGTAGGCGACCAGCGGCTTGCCCATGATGAGGATGACGGGGATGGCGAAGAGCGAGATGGACAGCAGGATGGTGTACAGACTGAGCGAGGCGTAGAGGAACCCGGAGAAGCGCTGGGCAAACGTCATCTGGCGAACCTTTTCACCCCACAGGCAGAAGTTGAGCTTAAACGACGTGTCCACGGTACCAATGGCCCATCGGGTACGCTGCTTCAAATGACTGCCGTAGTCTTCGGGAACAGTTCCAAACTGGAGGGGCTCGTGAACGTAGGCCGTCTTCCAACCCTTGCCGAGCATCAGAGTCGAGGTCGCCACATCTTCGGCTAGCGAACCCAGGGGGAAGTTGCCAATCTCCTCAAGAGCCTCCCGCCTGGCGACGTAGCCAGATCCAGTGCACCAGGCGACACCCATGGCGTCCTTGATGGGCTCGATGACGTGAACGAAGAAGTCCAGGGACTGGGCGAGAGGGTCGGAAGGCGGGGTGTTGTAGAAGAGCTGGGGCGGGCAAACCAGAGCCATCTTGGGATCCTGTACAGCGTGGGGAAGCAAAGCGCGAAGCCAATCCCGCTCAGGAATCTGCGACAATTGTTAGCCATTAAACTGACCTGAATCCCGTGTTTAAAAGGACTTACCATGTCAGCGTCCAGGGCGGCCATGAATTCACCGGCGCCGCCAGGCAAATGGTGACTCTGCTCCAAGCCATAGTTGAGGTTTCCGGCCTTGAAGTGATGCGGCTGTCCGGGAATCTTGGTCCGCGCCATGTAATACAGGTTGGGGTACGTGTGTGAGAGCAGGGCGCAGTCGCGCTGAAGGCCGGGGGACTTGGCGTCGTCCAAGACAATAACTCGGAACTTGTCACCAGGATAGTCTTGGTCCAGGGCGCCGCGAACGGTATCCATGACAACTTCATCGTCCTCACCGCAGCAGGTTACAAAAACGTCGACGGTAGGCACGTCGTTCCCAACCAGCCTCATCTTGGGCCTATGCCTGCTCTTCAGCGACCACATAGTCCAGCCGTTGTGCATAAGCGAGGGGATGGCGACTGCCAGCTCGACGGCAATGAAGACCCAGGCGGCGGCAAAGGTGGTGTCCGTGGCCTTTTGAGCCAGAATCACGCAGGCGATGCGAAGGCCCAGGTAGACCATGTACACGGCAGTGTTGGCGAAGGTGAGAAAGGGCGTGAGGCGGTAGAGATGTCTCCTCCAGCCCTTCCAGATGTCGGCGTCGTCGCGTTTGCGCAGGATGGTCACTTTCTCATGAACCTCACTGTCGCTGCTGCTGAGCTCTTTGCTCGGAGAACGACCGTTCTGCGGCAAAAGAGTGGTCAGGCTTTGGAAACTTGGACTCTGCAGATTCAAAGAAAAACAGGTAAGGAAGAGGACGTCAGCAGCGACTTCGCGGCAAGAGTCAAGTCAAGAAATTCGCACAGAACCTTGACCCATCGCCTACAAATGGGATGGGGCAACAAGAGGGAGGTC
Source organism: Trichoderma parareesei (assembly GCA_001050175.1). NCBI lineage: Eukaryota > Fungi > Ascomycota > Sordariomycetes > Hypocreales > Hypocreaceae > Trichoderma > Trichoderma parareesei. Next base: position 17,656 of record LFMI01000581.1, on the reverse strand, counting down.
AGAAAGGGGATGCCATACCATGGGAGTCGATGACCTCGAGTCAGTGTATATCAGGTGCTTGGTCGACGACAGCTGGTCGTACGGCGTCGTCGCGCCGCTCCTAAGGGTCAGGGAAGGCGAACTGCCTGATCCCACAATCGACGGCGGCCATTGCGGCGCCATGAAGTCGTCGGGATGGACCTGGCTGGAGCGGTTGGAGTCTATGTTGGTGGAGAGCAATCGCGGATGGGAGTCGTCAGAGCCCGTGGGTTGATGGCGTCGGAAGTCTTCTATCTCGACCATCTCCTCATATTCTTCCTGATGGCTTTTCACCATGGTGGGCGACTGTTTTTATGTGGCTGGGCCACAAGCGAGAGACAAAAAAGGGTCTGATGGGTAGCCAAGGGTTGAGCGAGGGAGAAGCCGGTCAGCCCGGGGTGACGAAAGGGTTCCTCTCTGTGTTTTGCCAAAGATCAAATAGCAGTACTGGAAGCCGTAGTCCGTATTACTGGTATCGATGGAAGAGGCGTACGCCTAAGCCGTCGTCACAGATGCTAGATCCCACCGTAGAAAACGAAGGCGGCAGCAGAGAAAGCTATCCTTGGTGGTATCACGGGTCTGTCGCTGGAGGGGAACGGCTGAAAGGGCTCTTTTCCGGTAAGAGGAAAGATGATGTGTGCTAAACGAATGTGAGCAGCGAAGTTACTCGCCGCAGATGATGGAAGAGGGGTGACGGGGAATAGCGAAGGTTTGAATGGAGAGCGAGAGAGGAGAGAGATGTGGAAGAAGAAGAGGCTGAGACGGAAGGAGATGAATATTAGCTGATGAGATGGAGGTGTGGCAGCAGTAGGTACTTGAGGTTCGCACCCCAGGCCGCAGGTGCATGTACCGGGTACGGCTGACAGGCAGCCCGGTGTTTGTACCGGGTACCTTGCGGATCTGCTATGGGTGCGTGGAGCTGCCTCACCTGCTGAGGTACCTCCAGTACATGTATGTAGCGCTGGTGCGAGGACAACCACGGGGTGGTGCCCTACCGTTTTTGCGGGTTTTGCTTCTACGAGTAATACTGTCCGCTTCTTTTCCAAGGCACGGTGCCTGCAAACTGGGACCTGGAGCCTCGGTCTCTGTTACGGTGTTTACGAGTTACTTGGTAATACTGCAATGCGTGCATTTGCGTCCTTGAATGCGGCCGTTTGGGCCGAGAGAGGCGGCTGGGACGGGCAACAGTTGGGTGGGGGTAAGGGAACGAGGGATATCGAAGGGAAGGGGAGGTGATGCCCTGCTTTGTTTACTTTCTGATGCCTTCTTTTGTTTTCTTCTGCGAAGTTTTTAGTCTTCTTTGTTGATCAGGGACAGCTGACATCATGTTCTCGCAAGCATAGCGTATTGGCAGGGCAAAGCATGAACAGCAAGTGGCCGTCGAGACGGCAACACGAGACAGAAGCCGCCGGGCAATTTGATCACAACCTCATGTTGTGTGTGGACTGGCAGCGGGAGCGACGGGTGGTAGTGGGCTGCCAGTGGGCTGTCAGTGGTCACACAAAGTCAGCAGCTCCCTGGAAGCAAGTTGCTGCAAATGAGTTGATAAGCAGATTGAGTCCAGCAGCTGGCATCTCATGTATTACCTGCTCCCCATTATCAAGGTTAATCACTGTCTGCTCTTTCCTATCATCTTGAAAGGACCTCGTACAGCGTACTGCATCTACCTTATTGCAGGAGGAATATGTGAGCTGCTGCTTCGTCCTGCGTTGGACGATGCCTGTGTACACATGGAAACAAAGTGCTCACGTATGACTTCGTACGGTATCGTCCTCTGTCCTCGCCCTCGGTCAAAGAAGTTCAGGTTGAAGGCGGTGCTTGCTAGCCTGCGGAGCTGGCTGCTGATGCAGGTACTCAGTACTTGTATCAGCCGTGCTCACCAAGCGCAAGCCCGGCCATGCGTGCCCCCCCGGTCTTCGCATCGTATCTTGTACAGGGTACCGTTGCGCCATGCAGGGTTCCCACCATTTTTCTCGTGTTTTCTGGCGAGCGGCTTGGGCGGAATAAGGCGAGCAGGGGTGGAGGGAATCGTCGTCATAGGCTAACGGAGTCGAAGCGACAGATGCAGTCTAGAGGGAACGCAAGCAACGTTGACACAAGGCCACACCTTTTGGCTTCCCTGGTCCGTTTTCTCGTCGTCTTGCCTGGCTTTACGTCTGCTCCTCCAATACGAGGCCGGAGTGGCGTGACGTGGGCCTTGAGTAGCGGTACTTTGTGCGTCTCGTTCTTTGCTTGGATGGGAGATGTTGCTGAGTCGTGGAAAGGGAGGAGCTTCTAATTTTGGATCTCTGTCTTTTACCTAGGTCAGTAGGTAATCATGGATAGCTTTTCCACCACTCGTATGGGCTGTGTGTACCTACCTAGTAGACACCTCGTTCACGCGGGAAGCCGAAGCTGTCAGAATGTCTAATGCATTGACGCTTGCCCAGACAGACAGCCTTGACATGTGCTTGACATGCAGCAGCGCGTGCCAAGCGGAGCAAGACATCGACTGACGGCAACAGGCGCAGAGCAGGCTGCGAGAATTACCTTGTTCGTTATGCTTGAGAGCAAAAAAATAATCACTAGCCCGTCGCGGGAGGCTGAAGCACGAAACAGCGCCGCTGCGCTCATTCGACGTCTCCTGCCTGTCCTTGTCAAGCCACACGCCTCTTGTTGGGTCTGCTTCATCTCGGACGGAGCTGACGAACCTGTAAATAATAGGGGGTGCGTGCTGTGTCAGTACCTCTTTACAACAGGTACATACATCATGTAGATAAGCCATTTCAAACGGGTGTGATTGGCTTAGAGCGTGAAACTGGTCGTCTGAACTGATACCAAAGGTCGGTCATACGCCAGGTTCTCTCAATCTCTGGCTCATCAGGAACACAAGTTGGACGTCGCCAAGGCACCGTTCCCTGTTCCCGCCGTCCACTTTTCCATTTTGCATCTTATCTCGCAGGCTTTGACTGCAGCGGCGATCGTCGCGCGGGCTTCGTGGTGAGACTCGAGTCGGGACGCTGCTGCTTGACAGCCTGAAGGGATGCTTTGTGCTGCGCTGTCGTGGTCCAAGTAACTGCCCTGTAGCGAAGCAACGAAACACTGCAGAATGGAAAAGATAGAGGGGCGAGCCTTCGTCTCCACAATCGGGATAAGGAAACCAGGTTAGGCTGTGATTGGCTTAGCGCAGATGGGCCACCTGTCTTGCAGTAGGTACTCGTACTAATAATTCACTTGACACCGGCAGGAGCTGCGAAGACTGGAGGCAGCATGAACACCTGAAGCGAGAGGAATATCATGGAATTCTAGCGATGGACAGAAGCTTAGGGAGTGGCCTGTTGATGAGAGCACCGCGACTCTCCGAAAGATTTCAGGTCCCATGTATACCCGTATGGACAGATCCTTTGGGAACTCGTATGCCGCGATCATGTGGCCAGCAGCAACATGCAACTACTAGTATTACCTAGATGGCAGAGGGCCAGAGAAGCGCGATCAACTGCAATCGTGTGCAAGGAGCCGTTTGTGCTTGTGCATGCATCTGCTCCTGGGCGATGCGTGTACCTGTACGACGGCTCACATTGACGCACAGACGAACAGACAAGGAGAAAAGCAGAGAGATCAACAGCCTTGAGACAACCCCGATGGTCGTACCTTCATCTCAGCATGCAGGTGGCTTGCATGCTCATCTACTCGTACCTTGCCGTACTTGGCACCGCCTCTCGAGAATGCAAGTCTCCATCATCACACTTCAATCTCCTCCTGACTATCGACCTGCTCGATCATAGCGATTGACCACGAGTGGCTGGTGTCAGGACAGAGATTGTCTGAGCCTGTCCTTGTGCGTCACTGCAGTCATGAATGGCAGCCCGGCAATATCGGCTTCTCCCTGTGACGGGATCGAGAGCGAACCGAGCCTTGTTCTCTGGTCGTCTCCTTGATCTGGTCACTGAGTGGTTCATCTCATGCATCCTCACGTAGCACCCTCTGCGTCTTGCTGCCTTATCTACGTGGTGATGGCTGGATCGATGCCGCCTGTGACACCAAGCCACCAGGGTCGGTGAACCTGGCAACATGGACGATAGAGGAAATTCGATGTAGCCGCCCTGCTCAACGATATCTCGACTGCCAGATCGGCACCTCTTCGCCCAGCCTCGTCAAAGTACAGACGGTACTCCGTACTTCGTCCACTTCGTCCGTCTCCTGGCCTGACACACACAGCCGCTGAGTGCATCATCCGTCGTCACAGGTGATCCACCGTCCCAGTTTTTGACTTTTTTTTTTTTCTTTCCCTTCATCATCCATTTCCATCTCCTCGGCCGTAATTTGTCCAGTCCCGAAACATTGGCGATCAAGCTAAATCGAGGCTTGTCTGAGGTGGCGCCCACTCGAATCGCATCACCACCACTGCCAATGCCTTGGATCAGCGCCCGACCAGGACCGCATCTCGGAGCATGGAATTCGATCGAGCTGCGGCTCGTCAGCAGCCCTGGAGCCCCGACGGCCACCCCTGATCCAGCGCTGCAGCACCTCGCGGAACCGCTGAGGCGCAACCGGTCTGTGCGCTAGACCACTAAAGCCCGCCCACCGCGTCCGCTAGCGCCGCTGTAGCCAAAGACGGCAGCGGTGCCAACTTGCCCAAGTACCGGTACGCGACCGAGCGTTGGCCAGCGCCAGGCACCCGGTACTTTGCACAAGCCCTGCGTCCGGCCCGCGCATGTACCTCGTACCCCGTACCTCGTACCTCACCTGTCGCCCATCCCGAGCCGTGCCTGCAGCCTTGCTTGGACGAGAACGAGCTTCCTCGTATCGCTGACTTTCTTTCTCAGTAGTTCTCTTCTCACCCCTCCATCCCAATGTCCAGCGGCTTGACAAAACCGTTCGGATCTCTCTCGACGACGCTCGCTTGTTGAACCTCCGCAGCTGCTGCGGCAAAGACGCTCGTTACATCCTTTGTTTGCTCTGTTGCTTCTCTCGTTCGTTTGCTGCCTCGTCGAGTCCGGACAGCCGCGATGACGATCCGCGTCCTCGTCAACGCTGCGCTGCTGGCCATCCCCATCGCCGTCACCTTGGGCATCTTGTTCGGCCTCCAGTCCCATCGATCAGCAACTGGACAGCCGCCGCTGTTTGCGCCCGAACCGCCTCCGATCCCAACGCCCAAACCGAAGGTGCCGCATAATGGCATCACTAAGACGAGATACTGCCAGAAGTCGATTGGCATCACCCCCGAGACCAAGGGCCAGCAATATACCCGTACGTGCCGCCCACCATGTTGCCGCCTCCAGGATTTTTATTTTGGATGTGGATGGGATTTGTGCTGTGGTGAAGCTTCGCGCGGTGGGAAGAGCTCCAGAGCACCCTTATATGGGTGCAATGCTGGTCATTGCGAGCTTGCCATTGCGACCTGCAATATGATGTGTTGGCGCTGGGGCTCTGCTCACCGTTTCCGACGCTCAACCAGATTGCTGTCTCCAAATTTGGGGAATAGCATCAATGACTGAGCTTGGAATACTGACATTTGCTCGTCACAGTGAATCCCAACCAGTGGAATTGGAACACCGGCGATCCGGGAGGTCTTTGCTTGAATGTTTGTGAACTCCATCTCGAGATATGTCCGCTACAAGGTCACTTGCTAATGGTCGGGCAAAGGTGACCACGTTTAACAACGGCACATACGCCACGGATACTACCGCTCCTCAGTTCATGATCTCATGGCAGTACCCGCCTGGGCCTGAAGACAATCCCGTCCATGCTTTCCCCAACATCCAGGTCGATACCGACGTCTTCCCCGCGACCATCAACACCATCTCCAAGGTTGATGTTGATCTCGAATGGTCCTATGGCATTGGCAACGAGACCACTGAGGGTGCGACTCTCGCGGAGCTCACAGCCGATAACCTCAACACCAACGTCGCCATCGACATGTTCATCGACAGCGATAAGAAAGCGGCGCAAGATCCCTCCAAAGCAAAGTACGAACTCATGGTGTGGTTTGCGGCTATCGGCCCTGCCACCCAGCCCATCGGCTTCGCCCAGGGTTCGGTTTCCACCCAGACGCTTGACGGCAACAAATTGTGAGTATCTTGTGTGGCTGATGTCTGGGAATCTCGCGAATCCACTGCTGACAAGGATGGCCTGCAGCGATCTGTACGCCGGCGTCAACCAGCAGAAGCAAAACGTCTTGACTTGGTACACGGATACCCCTGTGGAGAAGTTCAACGGAGACATTTCTCCCCTGATTAACAGTCTGTTCAAGCTCACTGCTACCGCTGCCGACCTGCCCAAATCTGGCGATTACCTTGGATACCTGGCCCTTGGCTCCGAAGCCTTTTCCGTGGACAAGACGGTCACCCTTTACGTCCCGAAGCTCGCGATAGACATAGAAACAGATACCTCAAGTACTTAATAATACAGCGACCTGATTTTTTGCTTTCCACGTCACTTTTGATTCGGTTTCGAATATCCAACGCTGCCTTGAAGATTTCCTTTTTTGGTCCGCTGAGCCGGTCTGATTGGGCGTCGTGTTGGTGAAAGATTTTACCCGTCGATGGACATATTCGGCTGAAATGATGCTGCCAAGCCCCTCCCTGGGTGTAACCTCTGGTGGCAGTGGCGATGAAAAATCTCCTATGTCGATGACGGCACGCTCAGCCCTTGCCAAAACACAACGTTAATCAATCGATCGAGCGAGAGGCGCGGCATCCAAGCAGATCCGATCTTGGGTTCCAGGCATGGTCAAGCAGCTTGCAAGGAGGATCAGGGAGAACGAGGCAGGGTTATGTTCTGCTGTGTCCGGACTAACAGCCTTGTATCAAATGGCGTTTAGCAGTATGGAGTTTGGGTTGGCTTCTACTAGTTGTGCCTGGCCGTTTCAACCTTCACTCGAGACGGCGCCGACGGCCCCAACAACGGAGCTCCAGTGACACTTCCTTCACCGTGAAAATTTGTTTACTCTCCTCATCTAGTTGTCGCACTTGTGCCTACCTAGTGGTATGTAGGTAGTGCCAGGTCCTCCCGACAGGTCGGTACTACTAGCAGTGGAAGAGTGGCACCCCGTCAGAACCCGGCACACGGAGAGGATCGTGGCAAAACTCTTCGGGTAAAAAGGCTGCGGACGGACGGCTTAATTGATCTGACCAGCCTTGCCATTGACCAATGAAGCTGCATGTCGACCGGGACTTATTTTTAGAATGGTCAATGCTCTCTTTTTTCCTTCTTTCTTTTTCTTTCTTTTTTCTTCAGCCGCCTTGCCGGCCGTTGCATGAACCTTCATGAGCGCCTGTGCTTTTGACATCGGAATTTGAATCTGATAGTGACTGACCCCGGAAGTGAGAAGTGGGTTGCCCGGGAGTTGTGGTTCCTGATGACGATTGTATGTCTTCATCGACTGAAGATTCTAGCAAAGGAGATTGCACGTGCCTGCATGTTTCAACGCATGATAGGAAATACCGCTCCTGATCGTAATCGGCATGGCGATGCTGGATTCCGGATATACCGTGACTCGCTTCCTCCCGCGATGCCATGCGGAAATGTTGAGTTGTCTGCGAAAGGCGGGACGACGATGCCTACCTAGTAAGTACTAAAGAGCTAGGCTCGAGAAGTAGGGAGTTATGGGGACGAAGAGGTGAAGAAAGAGGGAAAAAAGGCTCATGTCTCGGGATATCGCCACCCCGATGTCGATGGAGTTCCGGCCTAGATGCTATCTTTCTGTGGTGTTTTAGCGTAGCCTATGCCGTTGCTAGTGTTTCCTTGTTCCTGACAATCCTCATGAAGTTTTATGGACTTGTTGCCTTGGTCGAACCCCTGGCCTGTCACAGAAATTGTGGTGCTGTGGCCCACACCGAGAAGGGCCGTGGATGCCAATACCTAAGCAGATTGGGTGGATTGATAAGGACGAAAGCTTTGGAAGGTATCACGTACCTACCACACTTTGGCATACAAGTAAGGTATGGAGCTTCTCGGGAATGAATCCTTTCTGGCAGGTGGACTCCGTGTTTTGTCTGGAGGCATAAGAAGTCATGACTTCATGTCTGTGCTTTTGATGCCCAAGATCGAATTGTTCAAGGTTTGTAAGCTTGTTTTTGTTAACGATTGTGAAGCGAGCTCTCGATCGACGATGGTGATGATGATGGATATGTCTTCAAGGTTGCTTTTTGCGCTGGGCTTGGATTGGAGATATTGTACCCTGTGAGAATGTCGACTTGTTAACTTTGATGCTTTCATGTAGGTCGCGGAGATGCTTTCTCGGGAGTGAATGAGGTTGACAATCTAGTATCGTCATGTTGACAGAGATGCTTTGTTGTTCGAACCGGGGTGTTGAAAATTCTTCGCTGCGTTGATTGCTGAAATTGTTGCATTGTGGTGGCAATGGGGGCAGGATGAGTTGCGGTCTGGACGACGATTGTGGCATTCCATTCTCTTCTTGTGTGATTGTTGTCTGGTGGTGCGTATGGATCATGTGGATGATGAGTTGCGCGGACATGGTAGTTGCCTTTTGGCATGATTCCACTGGCGGTCGATTGGAGATGTGATGCGGTTACTAGCCAACTACAAGCATCACTTTGCTCATGGCCAGTCATTGCTGTTGATTCCGTATCAATGCGCTCAAGGATCTTTAAGATGATGATGAAGAAGAATAGGGTTGGTTGACCAATGATGGACCGAGCTGCGGAGAAACACAGTCAAGATAAATTAAGAGGTCAAGCCGAGCAACAACACCAGCGCATGGGACCAGACGTCAAATGGTCTATATCAGCGAAGCTACGGGCCTGACCGCGTAGCAGCCCCAAAGAAAGTCGTCCAAAAAAACGCCCACCTGACCTTTCCAGAAACCTCTACAAAGTCTTAGTAGTGACTGACTTTGAGCTCCTGTTCTATCAACTCGATAGCCTCGAGATATGCTCCTATTCAAAGTTAGCATCCCGATAGTCTTGCATGACGTCTCACTGATATACTCACCCGCAACACTCCATCTCCGATTCGCCTTCCGCAAAAGCTCCAGACACAGCGACACCTGGGAAGTATACTCTGACGCAAAAACAGAGGCTGACGTGGCCGTGAGATAGACCAGGTTCGCCAGGCACTGGTATATGCTATCCAAGAACCAGGGCGACAGGCTGGCGAGGTTCTCAATGGACTCGTGGTCCTGCACCATTTCGCCGAGGACTTCCACAAAGGTCATTGCCTTGGCGATGCAGTCCTTCATGATGGCTTGGCAGCGGAGGGCGATTTCGCGAGCGATGGCCATTTCGTTTACGTCGAGGGCTCTGTCGTTGTATACGGCGAATGAGTCGCAAGAGTGGTAATCGCATAGCTTCATCAGGGCGCTGAGTATTGCTCTTAGCTCTCAAGACGATGACTTTTGTCTGACAATATGGGAGACTTACCTTAGACAGACACCGACGGCGCTGTAGAAATGCATCATGCTTGATCTGTCTTTGCTGATGACGTCCAAGAATGACCATATGAGCTGGCTGAGGACCTCGACATCTTTTTGGACGTGTGCCAGGCTCTGCGTGTCGTCGTTGCAGTGCTTGATGACTTCGCCTTGGAGATGGGAGGCTTGCGCTAGGCGGGCGAATGGGCTTGCGGATAGGTGTTTAGATGAGGACAGGATGAGACGCTCAGGATACATGGCTTGCTATGGATGGTGTGAGCTTCTGTACGTGCCCAGCTTGACATGATTGACACTGGTGACTTACTCCAGAGTCCCAGGCATCATCGTTGACGGGGAGATGAGAAGTTGTCTTGGGGTCGGCAGATAGGAGGGGTCGGCTGTCGCCGACGGAATTGATGTATCTATTCACATCAGCCTCCCGATCCATTACAACGGTCGGCAGAGGGAAATACCTCTCAAGAATCACGACCAACCACCAGACACGCTGTCTCTCTTCCCAGTCTATCCAAGTCCGCGGCTGCTCTAGAATCTGGGGGGCTTCGCGATGATGAATCCCAAGCGCCATGGCCTGTGTCACGCAGCATCCCGCCGAGATATACGCAGCGGGGAAAATGCCATGTCCCATCTCATACACTGCGATGAGTAAATTCGCCTGCAGCTTGAGCAGCGTATAAACGCCCGCAATCTCCAGGGAAGCCGCAAACTCCTTGGCGGAGACGTACAGCCCGTCTCGCACCGCGTTGGACGAGTTCCCTGGGACATGCTGGGTAAGCTTCATGGCGAGGAGCAGCAAGGCGAAGTCCGCCCTCATACGGCCGCCCAGCTCTGCATCGGCAAGAGCGGATAACCGGACCCGGCTGATGATGGGCATCCACTTGTGGACGGTCTGGAAGTACTGTGCCATGATGATGGCGCTCTGCGCCTGGTCGCCTAGGTGAAGCAGAACCGGGCCCGGGATCATGTCACTTGACGGCGGTGGCGGAGCATCGGGGCGGGTCTGGATGTCCGTATCCAGAAAGAGCTTCTGGAAGCGGAGGGCCGCCGGGTAGATTCCGCAGGACAGGCTGCCGGTGCCCTGCGTGGAGGACGCCGAGGTGGACTGGGGCTGCGGGGAGAGGGTGCCGACGTGGTTGGCAACGAGAGACTCGAGCTCTTGGATTCGTGTCTTGAGCTCGTTCTCGGACTGCCGATTGGTGTAGTCGCATGGTCTGCGTAACCTAGGTATGGGTTGTAAGTTGAGTACCTTATGTTAGGCCAATGAGATGAGTGGACTTGGACGAGAAGGGAAATTAGGATCGGGGGAGACACGGCGAGGCGGCCGCTCTGAAGACCTTTGTCACGCGAGACACAGCAGCCAAGGTAATGCTAAGCAAGACATGGATTGTGCAATGAATTCTTGCGAGCCGTGTGGGAAGTCGAAGGGGGGGGCGTTGGCATATGGTACCTGGTGCATAGAGAGCAGCTGGGCAAGGTCTTGTCGCACCGCCGCTTGTACTTTTGACAGGCTGCACAAGCACGCGCCGCTTTCTGGCTGGACGGAGATGATGACATGTTGCTCATGCCGCTCACATTGGAGGAGGCGAATCTAGAAGCAAATGCCAGTCGATCAGTACGGAAACATGCGAGATGATGGTTGATGGTGATAACCCGTAGCTCCGAGAGTGGTACAAGCGGCCGCTCAGGGCGCCGTAGACGAGATCCGGAGCGGGAGCGTAGACCGATTTGTCTGCTTTCATATACACACGGAACGTCCCCGGTCCACTCACAGCACTTGGAACATCGGCGGCGGCTTTGGGTTGACGGAAGCGGCCCGGCGGCGATGGAGCGGAATCGTTTTCGTCGATGGTCGGGCTCCGAACTGTGTTCAAATTGTATACTCGTATGGTTGTAGTGAAGATGAGAATACATGGAAAGGTGAAAATTGGCGACAAGTTTGAGAAGTGCTTTTGAGAATAAGGGACTGACTGGGGAGAGAGGGCTGAGCTCGCCCCGAGTCTAAACGCTGGAGCGGCCGCGCTGGAGCGGGTTTTTTCCCGCTCGCCCCGCGATTTGCTTCATAGGCATGTGGCGGAAAGAAAACACGGGAATGATCTCTTTCAATGCTAGATTTCTATACCTCAGTCTACCTGGTATGGACATATCAACTAGGATTCATTTAACGTACTCCAGTAAAATAGAAGTACATAGCAATAGTAGCAGAAACTAAAGACCCGTTTCTTTAATAGATATCAGTAGTAATAGTAGGTAGGAGTAATAAGCAGGTAGGCACCATAAATATACCTACCTACCTAGGTAGAGTGTGTGAGCTTGTCTGGTGTTTTTCTTCCACAGCCTGATAGGGAGCTCCGGGGTTAACAAAATGGATCCACAACGGTCCAAGGCTTGCCGAGTTGGAGGTCCAGTGTTTGTCGTGAGCAGCGTGGAAAGTCGGGACAATGAGGCCATTTGGATAGTTGCAGCCGGAGTGGTGATGCCTCGAGTACGGAGTTAAGGCGGATGGGAAGAGTAGGAGGAGACTTGGCCTCCAGATGGGCGATGTATGTGGACGGACGAAGAGGTTTATAAAGGGTCGAGGCGATGCAGTTGAGTGTTGAACATCTCTACCAGCACTTACATCTCTAGGTAGATACCTACTTTAACCTACCGACTCGTATACACATCTTAGGCATTCCAAATCCTCAGTACAGCCATGGCTCGCATCTGGTTCGTCACCGGCTCTTCCAAAGGCCTCGGTCTCGCCATCGTCGAAGCCGCCCTCGCAGACGGCGACAACGTCGTCGCTACTGCCCGCAATCCATCTACAGTCAACCATCTCCTTGAAAAGTATGGCCCGGATCGCATCCTTCCACTGGCTCTCGACGTCTCCAAAAACGACCAGGTGGAGAGCGCCGTCAAGGCCGCCTTGGACAAGTTTGGCCGCATCGACGTCGTCGTCAACAATGCTGGCTACGCTATCCCTCGAGCGCTCGAAGACACTTCCATCGAGCTCTATCGAGATCAGGTCGATACCAACTTTCTCGGCACCGTATACGTGACAAAGGCCGTAACACCAATCATGCGGAAGCAGCAGTCCGGCCGCATCCTGCAGGTCTCTTCCGTGGGCGGCAGACTGGCGACTCCTGGACTGTCGGCGTATCAAGCTGCCAAATGGGCCGTCGGAGGCTTCACCGGCGTCGTGGCCAAGGAGCTGGCGCCGTTCGGCATCAAGATGACTGTGCTGGAGCCCGGCGGCATGAAGACGGACTGGGCTGGTTTCTCAGAAGACGGGTTCGTCATCAGCGAGCCGTATCAGCAGACTGTGGGGGCTTTTCAAAAGATCCGCGAGCAGTACAGCCAGTTCCGCTCGGACCCGAAGAAGGTGGCGGATGTAATTGTCAAGATCTCCAAGGTCGACGATCCGCCGCTGAAGCTGCTGCTGGGCCCTGAGACGGTGGATTTGGTGAAGCAGGCTGCGGCTGAGCTTGCGGCGTCGGATGAGAAGTGGAGAGATGCGACTCTTTTGAAGATCTGAGATGAGTCGATGAATATGAGATATTTGACTTGACTAGCGATCCTAAAGCGCATATAGAAGCTACATGTATTGCTGTCGCCGCATAAAGTACCTAGTTCAGAATTGCCGTTCCAGCACATACGTCTTACGCGTGTAAATAAAGTGTAATTTTGCGTCCCGAGCTCAAGAAGAGGGAAGTAGAGACAATGCTCATCAGTTGAAGGGCGGAATATTCACTTAGAACGATGATGATCCCAACATCTTACGCATTGACTATTTTTGCTGAGATGGATATTGGTAGGCAGCGTAGCATTATAGTCGAGGCGGCAACGAGTTGAGATGTTGAAGGCGATTGACAATTCGAAACCCAAGCTGTAATCATGCCCTGTATCCTCAGGAGGGAGACGAAAGCACATGTTCTTCAGCACCTGATATGGTCGTAGAATTTGCGGCTAAACCACGTTGATTTGCCGTGCGTCAGTCGGTGGTATTTTTGGGTAGCATTTGCTCTGTTTTACTTGATTCCCTAGATCATTTGCCAGGCTGCTGCGGCTTGAATCGACCAATAGAGACATTGTCTCATCAGCGAACAAAATCACACAATAACGGTACATTGTCTCTGCGCACAACAAAAGTTGATCGTTCGGTATCCGTTCAACTTCTCAAGCTCGTACCTTGAGGTAGTTGCTGCAACAGCACAGGTACATTGTGGTGACATCTGACGGATGACTGCCTCCCTCCCACTTGACGTTTGCGGTTGGCAGAGGGCAAAGTTTAACGCGAGAATAAGAAGCTGCCGTTTCCGCCCTGGATGCCATTCAAGATGATCTCAAAATACCCATCGCGTTTATTTCATTCTACTTCACTTGCAAATGAGGCTCTTCACTGTCCTCGCTGTCTTGCCGGCTCTTGGTGGCCTTTGTCAAGCTGCCTACAGAGGCAATACCATCCGACCGGCAGTTAAAGCTGACTACGATGTCATCATCGTCGGAGGCGGCCCGGCAGGCCTCAGTGCCGCAAGTGGTTTGGCCCGGGTTCGTCGGAACGTCTTGTTGATTGACTCGGGAGAGTATCGAAACGCTCCCACTCGGCATTTGCATGACGTGATTGGATTTGACGGTAGGTCGTCCTCTCCAACAGGAAGCTCCAGCCATATGCGATCAGCTGCTCAACGATGGACAGGAGTCACACCAGCATACTTTCGCTGGAAAGCACGCAACCAGATCCGAGAATATGGCACCGTCAGCTTAATAAACGGCACAGTGACCAAGATCCAACCGCAGGCAGATAATTCTTTCTTCACAGTCTCCGCTGACTATCCAGATGAACATAATCTTACCTTCACCGCTCGCAAGATTATCCTCGCAACAGGGCTTCGTGATTTGATTCCCTCCACGCCGGGACTCCGCGAAAATTGGGGCAAGGGCATATATTGGTGTCCGTGGTGCGACGGCCACGAGCATGCAGACCAGCAGCTGGGCATCTTGGGGCCTCTGGAGAAGGGACCCGGTGCGGTTCGCGAGATCATCACTTTGAACCAGGACATCATCCTGTTTGTCAACGGCACGGATACTCCTGATCAACGCACCACCACGGAGGAAGACTTTCCGCAGTGGGAGGAGTACCTGAAGCTGCATAGCATAAACATCGACAACCGCATCATTACATCCATCGAGAGGCTTTCCAATGGAACCACTGGTGATGAAGATCCTAGCTTACCGTCTGTCCCCGAGCACGATCTCTTCCAGCTCAACTTTGAAACTGGCGACCCGGTGCTGCGGGCCGCTATCCTGACCAATTTCGAGACGGCGCAGAAGTCACCTCTGGGGGTAGAGATTGGCGTGGCTCTATACGGAGGCAAACTCGCTGTCGATGCATCGCGAGGCTTAGTCACGAACATCCCGGGCGTATTCGCCATTGGAGATGCCAACTCAGACAATACTACCAACATCCCGCACGCCATGTATAGCGGAAAGAAGACTGCCGTCTACATCCAGGGTAAGATGCGATCAGACAAGCCAAGCGTTGAACCCTACACTACCTTACGGAAGCTAATTGTTGCTACCGCCACTTAGTTGAACTGGAAACCGAAAATGCGGATGCAGAGCTATCAGTCCAGTCAACCAAGACGAAGAGAGGGTTGGAGAATTACATGCGAGATTTATGGTCACGCATGAATGTGCCAGGCGAAGTTCTTTACGCAGGAGATTTTGACCAATGATGAATGTGAGACAGTCGGATGCCTCTTCTCATAGTCATATTCGATAGGGTCATATGGTAGACATAGAACAGCAATACGTTAACTTGAAACAAGCAGTATCCGCAAAATATATTCCAAGTCACTGTAGTATTGTTGCGTGTAATCATTGTCTTCTTGATATTCAGAGCACAAGAGCATCTGATTTCGCAGTCCCAGAGCAGCTGGAAGGCTGTGGATCACGAACCTTCCACTGAGCGAGTATCCGCCGAGCTTCATCCCGCTGCGTATCCTCCAGAGCAAACTGAGAAACAATCGTCATGGAAAAGCTCGTCCGAACGGAGTCGCCGCAGAAGGGGTTGATCATATTTAGGTGCATTGAGGCGTTGAAGACGCCCGTCGCGTATGCCGAGATCGAGGCTTGGTGGGAATCGACCTCCGTCTGACCATCAGGCCCCATGAAATACGGGGCCTTGGAGAGTGAGATGATGAGGAGGATTGTGTGAAGAATCATGTGGGAGGCGCTGTATAGGGAGAGCATGCTCGCGGTGAGGGTTTCGTTGTTGGCGACCATCCACGAGCTGGAGAGTGGATTCGTGAGGACGGATGTGGGAGAGGCGACGGTCATGTTGGCAATTTCGGGGCTGAGCGAGCATTCGGGGCTCAACGTGATGATTTCGCAGTGCTCTTGTCTAAACAGCAGCCACCAGTCTTGAAGTTGTGCCAATAGAATCATTGTTCTCTGCTCGATATCGGCTTTGCGGGTGGTAGAAAGGTCGTGGACGCGGTTTACCGAACGCCTGAGTGTTGCTCCCTTCTGGTTCAGGAACGGAAGGCGAAGTACTTTGGTAAACGAGAGGAGGATGTCGATGAGTCTGTCGTAGCAAATCTTGTGTTTTTGCTGAAAGGGGATAGAGAGCCATTCAGGGGAGGAAAAATTGGCGGATCTATTGTGCATGATGGAATAGAAAGCCTAGAATGCATTTGGTCAACCAACAGAAAATAACCACATTCATGTATAGACATGTGGTGTGGTTTCTCACCTCTCGGACTCTGAGTGAGCGCATCACGCCATGAGCGAGGCCACTGACACACTTCTCTGGACCGCGTCTCTCCAGCATCTCCGTGGCCGCCGCATGGTGAAGAAACTCTACGTCCGAACTCGCGCCCTGTAGGCCCTCGTAGAAGGAGAACATGATTGGGACACAAATCTCTGCAATTTCCAAGACGCTCATCCCTTCCGACCCCAAAGTCTTCTCCTCTGGTTCTGATGCCGCAACATCTTTTTTCGGCTTCGATCCCAGTACCGTGGTTCGATAGCTCTGTATTCCAGCGAGATACCACTTTAAGGAGGCGACTTTTGCCCTGTCGTCGTGATTCATTACGGCGTGATAGAGGAGTGCCGCCGCGTGCATCGCGTATCTAAGAGCCGACGGTAGCGCGTTTGTCGCCGCTAGATGGGGGAGCTCGAGGATCCATGACTTGGGCCTGTTGGTGGAGTAGCTTTGACGAGAGCTGAGGAGCTGCTGAGCAAACTTTCCGACGAAACAATACTCGTTGTACGCTGCCGCGTCCAGATGTGGAGGGATGGATGAGTTGTAACTGAAGGTCTTCCTGCTGAAGCAACTTCCGTCGTCAAAGTGGGAAACGGGCCGAGTGTCTGGGACAGTCGGATGGTCGCAATGGCTCCTCTCGCCTTTCTCTTCTATCTCAAGAAGATCCGCGCATGGTGCTTCGTCCCCATTGTCACACGTAGGGTCAATTGGAGTGGTCGGAAATACGGCAGAACGGACTGCCAAAGACCTTGTCTGCTCCACAACGGTGCCTTTTTGCTCTGGAGCATCATCTGGGGGAGTGGGCTGCTCTGTCTGCTCTGTCTGCTCTTCCGTCTTCTCTTGAAGGACGACCGTTTTCTTTTTCCTCCTCTGCTTCTTTGGCTTCGTTGAGCTGCAAGATACCTTCTCTGTCATATCGAGAAAGACTGCGCCGCGGATTGCTCCTGAGCAGGAGAGACCGAAACGAGCACAGTTCTTACAGCACCCAGGCCTCTCGTCGCACTGCATCAGTTGAGTCAGAGTTGTGTTCTCCTGCAAGGTTGCATGGAAGGAGAAGCGAGAACAACAGGAGACAGACTGGTTTGTCCTCACCTTGACACGGCGTGCAATACACTGCTCACATCCCTTGCTGCGCGGTTGCCTTCGAACGATAATCGTTGCCATGATGACTCAACCATTCAAGGTCGCCGTTAAGTGATGTTTGCTAGATAAGTCTGCCAGAGCTTGATCAGTTCCTCTTCCTTGTTACTCTCGAGAACTTGATGTTTCCAGGTAGAAGAGTTCCAGAGAGTTGCGATAGTCCTAGTTCGCAAAGGAGGAATTAGCCGAGATGGCGGGTGACAAGAATGCTTGTCAGTCACATATTTCGAGAGTTCTCTCTGTGAGTGGAGGGCATCGGAAAGCACTGAGAAACAGGTCAAGGAAAGTCAGGAAAAAGACAGGACAAAGAGACAACAGCGAGCAATAATTTGAAGAGCATGTTGTCAGAGTGAAACCTCCTGGTGAGCACGGTGGGGGGGGGG